>JAUMHN010439762.1:0-11528 GCA_032360265.1 Heliamphora ciliata
TCAAAATACCAGATATGTGGAATCCTTATCCACCGCAGCACAAATCACATCTAATTGTTCTTGACATTCTTGACTGTCTTTGAACACATCTAATCAATCCTAATTTATGTTCATCTGTCCAATCCAATCAAACAGTGCAAAATCTGAAAATATCGATCGTACTGATGAATGTACAGTGCCGAAAAACCTTAAGAGACACGTTCCCCTTTCAAGCCATTGCATCTGGGCCTATGAGGTTCTTGTGTCTGCTTCTAAAGAATGTTTGGCTTTGTCTTTCAGTGAGAATGGAAATAGTTATAACCTGAGGGCATCATCTAAGAAATTATGAATTTTGATTGTGAAATAAAATTTTGAGGTTTCATTTATGTTCTTGTACGAATCCCCATTACCAAGTCCAAAATAGGAGGGGAGCATTTGAATAATATTGGACTTGATTTCATAATGGGCTGCCTACATTAGGTAATTAGATACATGATGGCGACACATATGTGATAGGAGTGAAATACTTTATCAATTGTCTGCGTTGAAGGTCAAAAGGATTAGGGGCAGCCATCTGGGAAAGATTCGGATCAACTAGTGGATTGGGGATAGAAGGTGGGGAAGATTGCAAGGCTGCTCTGTCACACACTGCTCTTGCAAGATACCCTACCTGTGTAGTAGGGTATCATCACGCCAACATTCCAGTGGCCTCAAGAAAACAATAAGGCTTAGAATAACCAATAACAAAAACTTTTTATACAAGATTGATTCAAAAACATCATTTCATTGATATTGAAGAACATAAGATCAAGAAATATTTCATCCCATACATTATAACTGGGATACTCCATCTCATATCATACATTACATCTCAAAACCAAAACTCTTAGTCTCCAACCTAATATGTCTTACAAATACAAACCATAAAACGAGGGACGACAAAAACGACATCTAAGCTTCGAATCCAAGTCTAAGACGTTGACACTGGTGGACCTTTTAGCAGAACCTACTATCTGCAACAACAAGAGTTATATGAGAGTGCACATAGTATTATAATGAACAAGATAAAACTAAATACTCAGTTTTGAGGATAAACCAATATTTTTGAAAAATATTTCATCATTATTTTAACAAAAGACAAGTAAATACCTCATTCACTTCAACACAAAAATCTCTTAAGTTATTATTAACTTTCTCATTTTACAAAGGGATAATTAATACTTAATAGCCACAATTAAATATGACCATTTCGCACAATAAGGCTTAGCAGTTCACAGTGCATGATAACCAATTCTCGTAACAAGGCTTAACCGCCCACAAAATACATTACAATCATTTATTGTAACAAGACCTAACTGCCTACAATACATTATAAACAATTTTCATGATACGGCTTAACATGCACAACTCATCATAATCATTCTCATAATAAAGTTTAAGAGCCATAACTCAAACACAATAAAATGGTATAATTAAATCTTAACAGCCACCACCTATTATACTCATTTCTAATATACTCTCTTATCCAAAAGTGACCAAGTAGTCGTCTACCTCATGAGTGGTATGTGCTATAATCCGAGATTCTGCCCAAAAGGCCTTTAAGGCAATATAACCCATGCTCAACGGAAACCTCTCCATTATGGACAAACATAAAACCCATAGTTGAATAACTTCCCTCAATGGAATATAATAGGCCAGAAACCCGCATAGTACTTTGAAAATACACAATATCATTAATATCATCCATTTCTATATAGATACTTTCTTCAACAATATAAATAGTACACTTGAATTAACAACGCATACCAAAATAAAAATCTCATGCCATCGCAAATTAAAATTTCAATATCATTTACCTTCCCTCTACATACTTCTTTTAACAATATAAATATCACATTGAGTTATCTAAGTATTCAAAACAAGTCTCATGCTATCAACAACTCTTGATTCAAAATATGAATATTGGAACGTTTTATAATAGTATACTTCACATAATTACTTATTCAAGATAATAAGTAAGCACTCTCACCTGATTTTATCGTAACACAAACTAACTTCTCTCTATCGAGTCAAACTCTAATCTCTGGTGACAAAACCCTAGTGTCTAGCAAACAATCAAAATTATACGTAAACGTAAGGCACCAACATCTGTTGTCAAACGGTAAATGAAGGTTCAAATTTTCGAGTCAATTCTACGATTGATAGCTCAATCTTACTTATTTTAAAGCTTAAAGAAAAACTCATTATTTATAATATTTCACTAATTCTTGAGGTCAAATGGTCACTTGCCAAGTTTAGGAAAACAAGATTTAACATCCAAGACTCATTTTTTCATAAAAAAAAACCCTCAATGCTTAGATTCAAACACTCAGGAATAATTCATTTTAAAATAGTAAACAAACTCTAAACATTTTGATTTTTAGACAGTAACGAGTTCAAGATATATTTTAACTTTGTCATGAAGAAATTTTTTTGATTTGACCATCATAAAAGGGTGTTTGACATCTATAAAAAGATGTGTCAAATCTATTCATAGAGATAGATTAAGTCCAACTTTAAAAATAGTTTTGGCCTATCAGCTGGTATTTAAAATTCCTCCAATTTTGCAAAAAAAAATAGAATAATGTGTTAAGTACAACTTTCATGAAGAAACCATGTTGATTACAAACTTCCAAAATAGAGTTTTGACCCCTTAAACAAAACGTGACGAAAACTACACGATTTTCGGAGAAATTCATTTTCTAAAAAATCACTTGATAAGCACTCTTCCAATAAATTTTATATGAAAGCTAACATCTATATCTAACGCTGTCAAGATGATTTTTCTAGAATTTGTTTAAAATGTTTAAAGTTAGACCTTACTGTTGGAAATAGCTGAATCATAAACTTAAAAGATTTATGTTGGTCCTTTGGTCATCCTTTATGTTAAGGGTCAAGTTTTTGAGCATGGATCATTTTTGGTACTTAAAATACATCCTCCAACAACTTCAAAACATGAAAGGGACATAAGTCACTCATTCATCCAACACAACAAAAACAAAGTCTTTTGGCTCAATTAAGAATTCTAAGCTTATGGATCATCTCATCTTTGTTTCTTTTGAGTTCTAAGTCTGTGTTTTTGTTTAAGTTCTTAAGAATGGTGACGAGAGAAGACATTTTTAAGTGAGGGAGGGAAGGATTTGTAGAATTTCTTACTTTTTTTTCTTCAAGTCTTGAAACTAGTAGATAGACTTAAGGTTTACAACTTTTCCCTTTCTTCTTCTTCTTCTTCTTCTTCTTCTTCTTCTCTCTCTCTCTCTCTCTCTCTCTCTCTCTCAAATCCATCCAAAAATTCAAGGGGAGAGTGGTGGGGGTGTTCTTCTATTTAGAGAAAAAAGTGCTTGGCTTACTTTATGCTAAACTTGGTTAGTTAAGTTGACTTGGGTTAGTTTAGCTTATCTTGGTTATTTTAATTAACTCTGGTTTGGTTTTGGCACATTGCTTAAGAAAGATGATAGATGACTAATATATATTTATATATTTAATTCTTTTGTATAATTATGAAATCTCTACATACAACATTGCATTTTAATTGCATTTCACTTGCATTTCACTTAAATTTCATTTGAATTTGAAAAGAACCGCATTAAATGCATTCAAATAACCAAACAAAGTACAAATTTTGAAGGGCTCAAGGTGGGGCCCTCCCATGGCCGGCCACCTTTGTATTCTCTTTTTTTTATTAATTATTTATGTAAATTATATTTCTTGATTTTAATTATGGGCTAAAAGAATTAATTTTCTTTGGGCTTAACTTTAAATTTTGTTTGGGTTTGATCTAATGGTTTCTTTAAAAAATTTATATGGGCTTGATGTGTGGGGCTTTTAAATTTAAAACTTAGGTCTTAATTGTATTTGGGCTTTCTTGAATTGGACCTTTAATAATTTTTTTGGGCCTTGATTGTATTTGGGCCTTATTTAAACTTTAGGCTAAACTTTCTGACTATGTTTGTTTTGAAGAACTCAAGGTTAAGATTGGATTGACAATCCTTAGTAAAACTTATATCCTATGTTTGGATATAAAAAGAAAAAGTGGACAAACAATCCTAAACGGATTGACAATCCCACAAATAAAGGATAACTTAATCCTATTGAGGGGTGGGACATATTATCTAAGGATTGGATGTTAAGCTCTAAGACCATTAAATGACCATTATACTATTGAATATAAATATTATCAACCATTGATTTAATTTTTTAAAAATATTCTTTGATTCATAATTTAGACAATATTATTCTAGGATTATTACTCTGGATTTTCGAGGTCCCAGAGGTCTATGGGTCAAAGGGTCTCAGGAATCTAAGGGTTTAGAGCTCTTGGGTCTCGGGGTCCCAAGTCCTGGGGTCTTGGGGGTCTTGGCGGTTCGAAGGTCTTATGGGCCTAGGGATCTAAGGTTCTAGGAGTTCGGGGGTCTAAAGGTCCTAAGGTTTGGGGTCCAGGGGTCTTGGGATCTCACGGTCCTAGGGTTTAGGGGTTCGGGGTCCAGGGTGCGGGGGTCTAGAGGTTTTGAGGTCCTGGATACCAAGGTCTCAGGGTCTAAGGGTTCGTGGTCGCGAGGTCTTGGGAATCTGGGGTTCAGGGGTCCCAATTTTTGGGGGTCTAGGGGCGCAAGGTCCTGAGGGTCCAGGGTTTGGGGTCTCAAGGTCTTGGAGGTCTTGAGGTCCTGGGATTCAAGGTCTCGGGGGTTCAAGGTCCGAGGTCCAAGGGGTCTGGCGGTCCCGAGGTCTCGGGGTCCTAGGGGTCCAAGGTCCTATGGTCCGGGGACAGTAGGGTCTGAGCATTTGTGGGTCCGGTCGTTTGGGGGTCCTAAGGTCCTAGGGTCCCGGGGTCAAGGGTCTGAGGGTCCAGAGGTTTCGAGGTTTGGGGTCTCAGGGTCTAGAGCTCTTGGGTCTCGGGGTCTCGTGATCAGGGGTGTTGGGGTCCTAGGGGTCTGGAACTATGAAGTTTCGAGGTTTAGTGGTCTTAGGTCTCAAGGTCCCCGAGATTTGGGATCTTATAGCGTTCTAGGGATCTGAGGGTTTGGGGTCTAAGGAATCCAAGGTCTCAGGAGTCTTGGGGGTCCTTGGGGTCCAGATAACATATTTAGCCTAAAAAAATATTTTTATGCAGCAGCATGTTTAGCCTTGACTTTGGCTAGTTGAAATTTAGTTAGGTTAAACTCTCATGATTATTTTCAATAGCAAGATTTTTATTAATGTTGGGCATTATTGTTATTTATGCATAAGGTTTGCTTTTTAATTTTTTATGTCCCTTAAAGTAACTAAACATGAGAATGGATAAAAAAGAAATTAATAATGTATTGGATACACTATCCTACGATTATTAGTAAGGGATATTAAATATTCTCTAATCATTACCCTCAAAACAAGCATGGCCTCTATCTCTTCTTTCATTGGGCTTAAGGACTTGAACTTTCAAAACAAAATTAATAACATTAAACCAACACTGGGCTTAGCTCATTCTAAAACTCGAGTTCAAGAAGATTCAGAGTTTAGGTTGGCTCTTTTTAAGGAAGTTATGTTCAAGAATCTCTCTCTACAACTAATGAATTGATTAAATTTGATTCGTATTTTCTTCTTTATTGGTTTCAAAAATACAGATTATTACAATCTAATCCCCTTAAACAAATTTCGTCCTCAAAATTTACGTACTCTTATTTTAAAAAGATGTGGATACTTCTTTCGCATATTCTATTCCCGTTCTTAGGTGGTTACTTCAATTGAATGACTATGCCACAACGCTTTCATCTATCAAAACGACTTTGCTTCACAAGACTTGTTCTTTTATATATAGTATTTGCGTTAGCTCCTCTTTATACATAAGGTCGAGCAGGAGGTCGACAGGTTGTGTTGTTGAAACGTGAGAAAGGTTTGGCATGGACTACCTAAGCATCGAGACATGAAATATATCGTGCAATCTTGACAGCTCTGGTGGTAAGGCTATTTGATACGCTGCATTTTCCATCCTCTTGAGAATTTCATATGGTTTAGTGTAACGAGGACTCAATTTTCCATTCTTCCCAAATCTCATCACTTATTTCCATGGTGATATTTTTAAGAATACATAATCTCCTACTTTGAATTCCTTCTTTAAATTTTCAAATTCCAGTTTACATCTACACTTACCCGCATAATGTCTGTATTAGCCTTGTGATTGCTTCAATCTCTCTCTCACATTAATTTTATCTTGTTTGTAGTAATTTGAACATTCTCGGGTCCAAACACTTTCTTCCTTTGACTTATAACAAATTGGGCTTCGACGTCGTCTACTGCATAATGCTTCATAAGGGGTTATCTCCATGGTTGACTAGAAACTATTGTAGTAAGCGAATTCGATCAACGACGAACATTCCTCCCAACTTCTTGGAAAGTCCTGAATACACATTTGGAGCACATCTCTTAAAGTTTGAATCGTCCTTTCTAATTGATCACCTATTTGTGGATGAAAAACTACTGAATGTTAACGTAATCCCCAACACCTCTTGTAAACAGTCAAAATGTAAATGTATAACGAGGATCTCAATTTTCTACCAATGATACTGGCACTCCATGGAGACGGACAGTATGGAGACGAATAATCATGAAGGCAAATGGTATGAAGACGAACGATCTCGTTAAAATGTATACATGCTACCCAATCTATAGAAAAAGTTATTTCAATGATTAGATACTATGCCGACTTAGTCAATCTATACACAGTTGTCCAGAAAGCATAACTCTCTTAGGTGATCGAGGTAACCCAGTGACAACCCATCTTGCCCTTAACGTTTGTGTCCGACACTATTTTGTCTATTTTACTACTCATTAACTTAACATTTCGAGTTTTTGTCTAGTAAGGTTGGCCTTTCACAAGAGTTTCTAATGAACTTCCATTCTTACTTATCATAAGGTTGGTTTGAAACAATTGCATTCTAGAAAAAGAATTACTTTGCGTTGCCCGAAAATGTGTTATACTATTCCTAACACTTTTCAACTTAAGGTAACTGCCACTATGTTGGCCTACCTTGGGTAACAATGAATCGTATAGTCATAATCCTCAACTAATTTCATAAATTTCCTTTCAACTGATCTAACAAAACACTACCCAAAGCAAAGGATACTTACTTTTAATAGTGATTATACTTGGTTGACGATAATCAATTACACATTCTTTGAGTTTCATTTCTCTTCCTTACAAACAACACAGGTGCATCCCACGGTGAGACTCTAGGTCTGATGAAACACTTTTCCAACCACTTTTACAATGGTTCTCTCAACTCTCGCAACTCAACATGTGACATTCTATAAGGTGGAAAGGATATAGGCATCATGGCTAGACATAGGTTGATTGTAAATTCAACTTTTGGGTCGCGTATTCTTGTTAAGTCCTCTAGAACCACATATGTGAACTCACAAACAACTGGCATCTTCGAAAGTTCTTTCCCTGTCGACTCTGTATCATCTACAAGTGCCACAAATCATGTCAATCCTTTTAGTAACAACCTTAAAATTTTAATTGCTTACAAAAATGAAACTCACTCTTATTCCCTTAGAATATAAATTCCTTCATAATATAAATTCCTTCTCCTCAGGTATTTTTAAGATCACTCACTTCTCAAGTAGTCTAACGATGCATGATACGATAACAACCAAACCATCCCAAGTGTTAGGTCGAGACATATATACTCAACGTCATCTGATCAACTAGCATGCCTTTATCTCCTAATCTCTTAAACAATTTTGGTACACATTTTGCTCTAACATTTACTTTCCTATCGGTGTAATGAATAATATCACAGAGTCAAGATATTCAATCGTTATATCATCACTGGCATTAAAACAAATGAGCGATATGAGTGAACGTATTGATCTTGGATCTAACCAAACAAATGTATCTCTATTGAAAATGGTAAGAATACCTGTCATCACATTAGGTGTAGCTTGTACATCTTGTTTCGTTATGGCAGGCACTCATTCTGAAATCTTTGGTTGTTCCATCGGTCCCTTTCTTCCGTCATGTATGCTCCAAGTTGGTCGACTGTCCCCAGTTCTTTTGCTTTTGTTAGATAATTGTGATGGTATTCTCGAATGTACGTTGTGTAAGGCTATGTGTCTCAGTTCACTATAACAGTCACAAATCATCTCCCATCTGACTTTCACGTAATCCCTCTTAAAATGGCCAGTGGCCGCAGACCTAAAATGAGTATACGCTTTCATCCCCTCCATACGACCCAATGCTCCCCCATTCGATTAATTTCCTTTAAATCCAAAATTCTTAGTTGTCGAAGTACCTTCGAACTTGCGCCTTTTGAATCCTTCTTGCCTTTTGTCGCCCTCCTTAACATCCCTTTCATACATCTTTTCCTTAATCAAATTCGTATAGTTATTCATCTCGAGGACCATCAGTCTAGTCCTTTCATTTTGCATCACCATTCGTCTTTCATTTTGCTCTGTCAAACTTTCCATGGCTTCTAATATTCTAGTGGCAAGGTTAGGTTGGTTCACAGGTTCAAGTTGTACTTGTCCCACTAGTGATTGTACTCCTGTTCCTCTTTGTTAGGTTGTTCAAGGAAAAATGATACTCTATCAGAATTTTTCATACTTCACTCTATAATAAGAAAGTACAATTTCGGGTTCGATGCTATTGTCTTGTCAAAACTACGAAAGAAAGAAATAGGCAACTGGACAAGAAGTCCAACAATAAAATAAGGGTTATCCCCGCACTCCGGTAAACATACTTAGAAATTCGATTAAAAACCTACACCAGGCTATTTCCCTAATCTGATAACATACTCAAACTTCCAACTAAAACTCTACGCCCAGCTATCTTCCTAATTCGATAACATACCCAGACTCTGTACTAGAATTCTACGCTGGGCCATCTTCCTAAGCCAATAACATAATCGAAATCCGAACAGAAATCTATGTCAGGGCTATCTTCCCAATCTGATAACATGCTCAGACTTCCAATTAAGAACCTATGTCTAGATAAGACGTGCTTTCCAATGAACTTCAAAGCCAGTTAGTCAAGCATCTAAAGGCAAGGGTATGACATCTCAAGACCTAAACCACACTATACCACATTGTGCGAGAGAAACACACTTAACCTATAGTCTATCACATACTACACTCTACTAAGTCTACAAAATCTATGACTTAAAGTTTTGATACCAAAATGTCACACCCCGCTCTTGCAAACTCTACCTGTGTAGTGGGGTATGATCCCGCCAACATTTCAGTGGTCTCAAGAAAACAAGTAGGCTTAGAATAGGTAAGAACAAAAACTTTTCATAGATGATTGATTGAAAAATATTATTTCATTGAAATTGAAGAACATAGGATCAATGAGTACTCCAGCCCATACATCATAACCGGGATACTCCATCCCATATTATACATTATATCTCAAAACTAAAACTCTTATTCTCCAACATGATATGTCATACAAACACAAACCATAAAACGAGAAATGATAAAAACAACAACTAAGGTTCCAATCCAAGCCTAAGACGTCGATAATTGTGGATGTTCTAGCAGAACCTGCTATCTGCAACTACAAAGGTTACAAAAGAGTGTACTTAATATTATAATGAGCAAGGTAAAATCAAACACTCAGTTTTAATGGTAAACTAATATCTTTGAAAAATATTTCATCATTCTTTTAACAAAAGACAAGTAAATACCGCATTTACTTCAGCACGAAAATCTTATAAGTTATTATTAACTTTCTCATTTTACAAAGGGATAATTAAGGCTTAATAACCACAAGTCAATATAAACATTTCGCGCAATAAGGCCTAACATTTCACAGTACATGATAATCAATTATCGTAATAAGGCTTGACCGCCCACAACAGATGATAATCAATTATTATAACAAGGCTTAACAGTCCACAACACATTATAAATAATTTTCATGATACGACTTAATAGGCACAACTCATCATAATCATTCTCATAATAAAATTTAATAGTCATAACTCAAACACAACAGCATATAATATTTAAATCTTAATAACCACAATCTATTATACCCATTCCTAGCACGCTTTCTTATCCAACAGTGACCAAGTAGTCATCTATATCACGACTGGAAGTTCTGACAGTACTGCAATTTCAATTATCAATGCATGGGTAGCAACATGATGGAATGAGGGTCACTCTCCATCAAGTACGAGTAGTATGTGCTATAATTCAGGACTCTGCCCAAAAGGCCTTTAAGGCAAAATAACCCCCGCTCAACAGAAAACCTCCTCTTTAGAGATAAATATAAAACCTATAGTTGGGTAACCTCTCTCAACGGGATATAACAGGCCGAAAACCCGCATAACTGGGCACTTTGAAATACACGTATATCATTAATATCATCCATTTTCATATACATATTTTCTCTAACAATATAAATACCACACTTGAATTAACATTGCATACCAAAATAAAAGTCTTATGCCATCATACATTGAAATATCGATATAATACTAACACCACTAATATCATTTACCTTCCATCCACATACTTCTTTTAACAATATAAATGTCACATTGACTTATTGGAGTATTCAAAACGAAATTCTCATGCTATCTACAACTCATGATTCAAAATATGAATATAGAAACGTTTTAGAAAATACTTCACATAATTACTTATTTAAGATAATACCTAACTACTCTCACTTAGTTTGAACGAAACATAAACCAACTCCTCTCTATTGAATCAAACTCAAATCTTTGGCGACAAAATCCTGACGCCTAGCAAACAATCAAAACCATATGTGAACGTAGGGCACCAACTTCTATTGTCAAACGGTAAAGGAATGTTTAGGTTTTTGGTTCGATTCAACAATTAATAGCTCAAACTGGTTTCTTTTAAAGTTTTAAAAATTAATTCATTACTTATAATATTTCACTAACCCTTGAGGTCAAATGGTCACTTGCTAAGTCTAGGGAAACAAGATTTAAGATCGAAGACTCATCTTTTCTTCCAAAAAAAAAAACCTCACTATCCATATTCAAAGAGTTAGGAATAATTCATTTTAAAATAGTAAACGAACTCTAAATATTCTTATTTTAGGACGGTAATTAGTTCAAGATGTCTTCTAACTTTTTTTATGAAAAAAATGTTTTGATTTGACCATCATAAAAGGGTGTTTTGATCTCTACGAAAGGATATGTCGAATATGTCTAGAGAGAGATTCAATCCATCAACTTTAAAAATAATTTTGACCTATCAAATGGTATTTAAAACTCCAATTTGGAAGAAAAATAGAATAATGTGTTAAGAACAAATTTAATGAAGAAACCATTTAAATTACAAGCCTCTAAAATAGGGTTTTGACTCCTTAAACAAAACGTGACACAAATTATACGATTTTGAAAGAAATTCATTTTCTCAAAACCCACTTGGTAACCACTCCTCCATTAAATTTTATATGAAACATGTCAGGATCAAGCGCTTACCATCTCACCAAAACCCGCAGGTGGTGGTGAAGGCGCAACTTTATTTCCTTATACTCATGGCAGCGCAAAGCCCCG
>JAUMHN010439769.1:0-11527 GCA_032360265.1 Heliamphora ciliata
TTTCCGTTGTAGAATAGCATGTTTTGTATAGGTGCTATACGTGTTAAGCATGCGGGGGTTCGATTTTGGTTGCCGTTTTCAGTTTTCTCTCCTAGCGACGATCGCTCGAGCGGTGGAGAGCTCGTTCGAGTGAGCTGGTGGCAGAGTGTTGGTCCGAGAAGGGTTCGCTCGAGCGGTTCTTGGGCGCTCGAGCGGTGCTGTGGCAGAGTGTATGTCGGCAAAGGGTCCACTCGAGCGGTGCTTGGGCGCTCGAGCGGTGGGTCCTGGGCGCGAATTTCTATAAAGGCTACAAAATATCTTTTTAAGACCAAAAATATCTTTTCAAAGCAAATCTCTTTTTCTCCACCTTTTCACTACTTTCTCTCTAGCTTTCGGGAGGCCCGTGGCTTAGTTTTTCGTGGTTGGACAACAGATCCTTGCTGTCGGCGACGTGGGCTTCACATCCATCCGGACGGATTCTCGTTCCGACGAGGTTGGATTTTTAGGCATCGAGCTTTTAGCTCTTTGAGGTAGGATTTTAGACCTACTGTTGTTAAAAGGGTGATATATGTAATTATACTTGCTTTCACAGGGCAGAAATGTAATTTACGTGTTTTAACCTTGGTTTATGGGTAAAAGTGAGTTTTACGCCTTTTCTCGATTTTATACATGACTCGGATGTGTTGAGATCCGTAGTTTTCAAAAGGAGCTTTGAAAACAAGGTGTTTTTATGAGAAACATGTTTGTGGAGGTTTGGAGCTAACTATTGGGGTTGAGTCTCAGTTTTGTGAAACTATGTTGTTACATGCTTATAGATCTCCATGTTGATAGATTGGATCCCTTTTTATATACATGCGATGTAAAACTGTTTTACTATTTTTCGTAGTTGAGCTACGGCTGGATTTTAAATGTTATCTATAGATGTACCAGGACAATGGGTGTGTTTGTGATGAGTTGAGATTCCATTGCTCCTCGGTGCAAGTCCGAAAACGTGCGCAGAGTAGGTCCCTACGTGCCTTTGGGTTAGTCCCCATAAACGAGGTTGAGTGCTTAGTACCCTCGGCTCAGGTCCGTAGACTAAGTGGTTGGTTGGGTGCTTAGTACCCTCGAATGGTGTTCCCGTAAACTAAGTGGTTACATTGTCGTGACTCCGTATAGAACTTGTCATTACCTAGCGGGCCTGAAGTGGTAACTAGGGTAATGGGCTAGAGTCTATAGTTGTTACTTTGTCTGTGTGTGGTAGAGTCGGTACATAGGATCTCATGTATCTATGTTCTCCTCGGTCGTGTGACTCGAGTGGAGGAAAACTATTTTTTTGTTTTATTTTCCTTGGTTGTGTGTTCCGAGTGAAAAAATAATATTTTGATTCCGGTTGTGTGATTCGGGTGAACAAAATTATGTTTTGGTTACTGTTTTACTTTTGCTTTTCCTTAATTGTGGCATGATATCTGTCAGGATTATATGGATAGTTTGACGGATGAAAATGTGGGTTTTATGAGATAAAACCATTTTGAGATTCGCGTTGGCTTGATAGAAAATTTGTGATTTTGAGAGAAAAAACCCTTTTTGGCTTCTGTGGTTGAGCCTGTGTGTGTAATTGCATAGCCTTCTTTATAGCTTTATTGTCTTTTCTTATTGGGCTTCGGCTCACGGTGTGGGATTTTGTTGTAAAAATATTTTCAGGTGACCACGTGGAGTTAACCTAGAGGCTTTTGGTGATGGAGAGCTTGCTGTTGTTTTCTAGTTTTGATACATGTACTTATACGTGTGATGCCTATTTCAGAAGGTTGGTTTTGTACGCCTTCCGGCGATATACTTATTCATGTATGAGTTTACATGATTTTTGTTTTTGAGATATAAACTCGGGAATCTTTATCCAAATATTATAATATTTTATAGTTGATGGTGTTCCAACTGCAAATCTTATTTTCTCAATTGATGTTTTGGTGGGCTTTCGCGTGACCTTGGTGTTTGAGGTGTGACAACTTTGTATCAGAGCTCTAGGTTCAAATACCTATGAGCCATGGGAAAGAGGGTACATCACCTTGTGAGGATATATGTGTGCATGATTGTATATGTTCAAGTGTTTACTTACATACGCATGATAGCCTGTTTAGCATGATAGATGTGTATATGTGGGTATGGAGGTTGGACTTTAGGATTGATTAGTCTTGTCTCTGGGCGTTTGGATTGACAAACTTGGGAGCCAAGTTAGAGATGCATTTTGCGGACATGATTTCTAGCTAGGAATCTGAGGGGGTTGTTCAGATGGACGAGTCTTTCTTGTTGGTTCTCCTCGGTATGTGAAATATGTGATGACATGATCTAAATGGCTATGTGTTAGCATGCTTATATGAGATCTGTCTTTTATGTTAGCAATAACATGTTGTAGGAATGTTTATCCTGTTATATTGCTTTTGTATAGAATTATGTCCACGCGGGGAAGATGAGGTCGAGATCAAGGCCGTGGCTGCGGTTCTGGCCGAAGGGACGTTCCAGTCCCAGATGTTGGGGATGCTAATGCACCCCAAGGACCTGTTGGTGAGGGAGATTTGTTGCGTGAGATGGTTGGCTCCATCCGGCAACTGGCTGAGGCCACTAGGGGAAGGGAGAGTGTACCCGAGCTGAGAGCGACGGTCGCGATGCGTGAGTTTCGCCGTCTGGACCCTCCTACCTTTTCTGGGGATCCCAACCGCACGGTTCCCACTAAGTAGTTGGAGCTGGTTACCAGGATTCTAGATTCACTTCAGATTGTGGAAGATGATCTGAGGGTTATATGTGCCGCCTTCTAGCTGAGAGGGAGTGCTCATATGTGGTGGAAGTTCGCCAAGACCACAGTGGCAGGCACTTGGGAGGCTTTCACAAAGGTATTTCTAGAGAAAGACTTTCCAGGGACTTTGAGGTATCGCTACAGAGAGGATTTTCTATTTCTGACTCAGGGAACAATGACTGTGATTGAGTACGAGGCTGAGTTCACTAGCCTATCTTGGTTTGCACAGAAGATTGTGCCTACTGATGAGTTTCGTGCGAAGCAGTTCGAGAGGGATTTGAGGCCCGCTATTAGAGATAGAGTGGCAGCATTTCAGATGCAGGTCTTCACAGACTTGGTACAGATGGCCATGAAAGTGGAGGACACTCTGAATGAGACACGCAGAGACAGGGATAATAGGGGTCCGCAAGGAGGGGAACACGCACAGTCCCAGGGACGCAGGGACAAACGTCGACGGACATCTGGTCTGAGTTCTCATCCAGTGGGGTCGTATCCGCCGCAGTCCTTTGCATCTATGCCTCCCTTAGCTTCAATGGGAAGGTCAAAGCAGAGGAGGGAGTCTGTTTGTTTCAGATGCCAGCGGCCAGGGCATCGTGCAGCGCAGTGTCAGAGTTCGACACCGGTTCAGTTGCAATCGCATGTGCAGGGAAGAGGGCCAGTAATAAGTTTTGAGTGCGGCCAGTCTGGGCATATCTGTAGAGATTTCCCCAAAGGAGGGAGAATGCGGAGCTTAGCTGGAGCACCTGTTACTCCATCTGTTCAGGAACGTCAGCTATCTCGATTTGCTGAAGGGGACGCTTCTGTACAGTCAGGCAGACAGTCGACAGTCCAGGGCCATAGTGGGCAGGCCAGAGCTTATGTGCTTGCAGATCCTAGTTCATCCAGAGCACCGGTCGTGCCCGATGTTGCTGCTACCACCTCCATGATCTGAGGTACTTTTCTAGTTTATAGATCATGGGCCAGTGTTCTCATAGACACCTAAGCATCGCATTCATTTATATCATCTGCTTTTGCATTTGCTTTGGGGTTGAAAATAGACTGGTTGGGTGGCACTCTGAGTGTAGAGACCCCAGTCAGTGGGAGTGTGAAGTTGAGTCTTGTCTGTAGATCCCGCGTGTTGGAGGTCACCGGTCGTTGTTTAGAGTTTGACCTTGTTATTCTAGATATTACCACATTTGATGTCATCCTAGGAATGGATTGGCTGATCACCTATCATGCCTTTATCGATTGCGATCGACGGAGGGTGACGATTTGTACACCTGCAGGAGATTATTTTTGCTTTGTGGGAGACCGGGATGAGGGTTTGATGACTATGTCGGGTGACTTGGGTTTCCTCTTTTTAGCCCTCATGTTGGACGAGGAGGTTAGGGTTCGAGGGGAGTTACCTCAAGTGGTCTGCGACTATCCAGATATCTTCCCTGGCGATCTGTATGAGTTGCCACCGAGCCGCGAGGTAGAGTTCTCCATTGACCTAGTTCCCGGAGCTACTCCCATATCTATAACGTCTTATCGTTTTGCACCCGCTAAGTTGCGTGAACTCAACGTACAGCTTCAGGAGTGGCTAGATAGGGGGTTTATACATCCAAGTATTTCGCCGCGGGGAGCTCCTTCTCTTTTTGCAAAGAAGAAGGATGGATTCTTGCGTTTGTGTATCAACTACCGGAAACTGAATCAGGTAACAGTAAAGAATAAGTATTCGATGCCGAGGATAGATGATTTATTTGATCAGTTGAAGGGGTCGAGCTGCTTCTCAAAGATTGACTTGAGATCGGGGTACCACCAGTTGAGGATTAGGGACGAGGACATAGCGAAAATCGCCTTTTGGACTCGCTATGGTCACTACGAGTTTCTGGTCATGCCGTTCGGTTTGACGAAAGCGCCAGCTATGTTCATGAGTTTGATGAACCGGATGTTCCATCAGTATTTGGATAGTTTTGTAGTGGTGTTCGTGGATGATATTATGATATACTCACCCACTTGGGAGGTACACGAGGACCACCTGCGGATCGTGCTATAGGCTTTGAGAGAGCATCGCTTGTACATGAAGTTCGAGAAGTGCGAGTTTTGGGTGTCCGAGGTGAGGTTTCTGGGACACGTCGTGTCGTCAAATGGGGTATCATTGGATTCTTCAAAGACAGATGCTGTGACAGGTTGGGAGCAACTGAAGAACATTTTTGAGATTCGAAGTTTTCTGAGCTTAGCAGGGTACTACCGGCGGTTCGTGAAGGATTTCGTGAGACTTGCTACACCGATGGCGCGTCTGACACGAAAGGGAGTTGTGTTCGCTTGGAGTGAGTCATGTGAGGTAACTTTCCAGGAGCTGAAGACGAGGTTGACTAGCGCGCCAGTGTTGATTATTCCAGAGTGAGGCCTGGGGTATACAGTATATTGTGACGCTTCACATGATGGTTTGGGCTTTGTCCTGATGTAGAAAGGAAAGGTTGTAGCCTATGGTTCTCGGCAGTTAAAGACGCACGAGAAGAACTACCTGACACACGATCTAGAGTTGGCTGTCATGGTCTTTGCCTTAAATACATGGCGTCACTAGCTTTATGGTGAGTATTTCGAGATTTTCTCCGATCACACGAGTTTAAAATACTTATTTTTCTAGAAAGATTTGAATTTGCGCCAACGATGATGGATGGATTTATTGGAGGATTATGATTTTGACTTGCAGTACCATCTAGGGAAGGCCAATGTGGTGGCTGACGCTCTTAGTAGGAGATCTCACGAATCGTTAGCTTCTGTAGCTATACGTGAGTGGGACATGCTTGGAGAGATTGCGGAGTTTGACATATGTCTTGGAGAGACAGCGACGGGTGCCACCTTATTCTCAATAGTTACTCGACCAGTATTGATAGCACGTGTGCTAGAGGTTCAGCAGACGGACCAGGAGGCTCAGATGATACGAGACCGTGTCGCTAGTGGAGAGGATACAGCAGGATGGGTTGTGGGATCAGATCTGAGTCTGAGATTAGCAAGGAGGTTGTTTGTGCCAGAGTTATGTCGAGTGGATATACTACGTGAGTGTCATCATTCTTGCCTTGCTGTGCATCCAGGAGGCACGAAGATGTATCATGACCTACGTCGTCAGTTCTATTGGACGGGGATGAAGAAGGATGTAATCCAATTTGTTTCTCGGTGCTTTACCTGTCAGAAGGTGAAGGCGGAACACCAGAGATCGGCGGGCTTGTTGCTGCCGTTACCGATATCCGAGTGGAAGTGGGAGCACGTCACGATGGACTTTGTGTCAGAACTTATGCGATTACCTAGGGGACACGACGCCGTGTGCGTTGTGGTCGATAGGTTGACGAAGTCTGCACACTTTCTCCCCATTCGCGTGAAGGATTTAGTGGAGAGACTGAGTCAGTTGAATGTCAGAGAGATAGTCTGGTTGCATGGAGTGCCAGTGTCTATTGTTTCTGACAGAGACCCGCGCTTCACATCGCGCTTTTGGCAGAGTCTTCAGAAGGCCTTGGGGACGAACTTGATGTTTAGTACTATTTTTCACCCTCAGA
The DNA here is from genome assembly GCA_032360265.1 of Heliamphora ciliata. Taxonomy (NCBI): domain Eukaryota; kingdom Viridiplantae; phylum Streptophyta; class Magnoliopsida; order Ericales; family Sarraceniaceae; genus Heliamphora; species Heliamphora ciliata. Next base: position 6,268 of record JAUMHN010439769.1, read on the forward strand.
CGGATGGCCAATTTGAGAGGACTATACAGATTTTGGAGGATATGCTGAGGGCTTGTGTTCTAGACATCAGAGGTTCTTGGGAGGATCATCTATCGTTGGCAGAATTTGCATACAACAACAGTTATCAGTCCAGTATTGGGATGGCACCGTATGAGGCTTTGTATGGTAGATCGTGTAGATCACCAGTATGTTGGATAGATGTGGTGGAAACCACAGACTGAGGACCCGACATGGTGCAAGAGACGACATGTAAGATTGCAGTGGTATGTCAGCGTCTTTTGACAGCACAGAGCCTGCAGAAGAGTTATGCAGATAAGAGAAGAAAACCTTTGGAGTTTGCTGTAGGAGATCACGTGTTTCTGAAGGTCTCGCCACGTAGAGGTTTGATGAGGTTTGGTCGTAGCGGGAAGTTATCACCGCGTTTCATTGGACCTTTTGAGATCCTTGACAGGGTTGGAGAGGTTGCCTATCGTTTAGCCTTGCCACCTCAGTTAGCTTCTGTGCATAATGTGTTCTACGTTTCTATTCTACGGAGGTATGAGCCTAATCCTTCTCATGTGTTAGATTGGGCTGAGCTGCGGGTTGATGAGGATGCCAGCTATGAGGAGCGTCTAGTGAGGATTCTTGATACAAAGGAGCAGGTGTTGCGGGGGAGGACAATTGCTTATGTCAAGGTTCCGTGGCTTTATCGCGGGGTTGAAGAAGCGACACGGGAGCTTGAGTCTGGGATGCGTGCAAGATATCCAGACCTGTTTACCTCGTGACCTTGTTGTGAATTTCGGGGGCAAAATTCCTTAAGGGGGGAGAGTTGTGAGACCCGGACCCGTCTCTTTTTGAGATCTTTATATATGTTGATGCATTTTTTTCCGTATATGTATCTCTGTGTTGCATAGATTATGTTTTCGTTGTAGAACATCGTGTTTTGTATAGGTGCTATACGTGTTAAGCATGCGGGGGTTCGATTTTGGTTGCCTTTTTAAGTTTTCTCTCCCAGCGATAACCGCTCGAGCGGTGGGGAGCTCGCTCGAGCGGGCTGGTGGCAGAGTGTTGGTCCGAGAAGGGTTCGCTCGAGCAGTTCTTGGGCGCTCGAGCAGTGCTATGGCAGAGTGTATGTCGGCAAAGGGTCCGCTCGAGCGGTGCTTGGGCGCTCGAGCGGTGCGTCCTGGGTGCGAATTTCTATAAAGGCTACAAAATATCTTTTTGAGAGCAAAAATATCTTTTCAAAGCAAATCTCTTGCTCTCCACCTTTTCTCTACCTTTTTTCTAGCTTTCGGGAGGCCCGGGGCTTAGTTTTTCGCGGTTGGACAACAGATCCTTGTTGTCGGCGACGTGGGATTCACATTCATCCGAATGAATTCTCGTTTCGATGAGGTTAAATTTTGAGGCGTCGAGCTTTTAGCTCTTTGAGATAGAATTCTAGACCTACTGCTGTTAAAAGGGTGATATATGTAATTATACTTGCTTTCACCGGATAAAAATGCATGAAATGCTGTTTACATGTTTAAACCTTGGTTTATGGGTAAAAGTGGATTTTACGCATTTTCTCGGTTTTATATATGACTCGGATGTGTTGAGATTAGTGGTTTTCAAAAGGAGCTTTGAAAATGAGGTGTTTTTATGAAAAACATGCTTGTGGAGGTTTGGAGCTGACTTTTGGAGTTGAGTCTCAGTTTTGTGAAACTATGTTGTTACATGCTTATAGATCTCCATGTTGATGGATTGGATCCATTTTTATATACATGCGATGTAAAACTATTTTACTATTTTCGTAGTTGAGTTACGGCTGGGTTTTAAATGTTATCTATAGATGTACCGGGACAATGGGTGTGTTTGTGTTGAGTTGGGCTTCCATTGCTTCACGGTGCAAGTCCGAAAACGTGCGCAGAGTAGGTCCCTACGTGCCTTCGGGCCTTCGGGTTAGTCCCCGTAAAAACAACTCACGGTGTGGGATTTTACTGTAAAAACATTTTCAGGTGACCACGTGGAGTTGACCTAGAGGCTTGTGGTGATGGAGAGCTTGCTGTAGTTTTTCAGTTTTGATACATGTACTTATACATGTGATGCCTGTTTCAGAAGGCAGGTTTTGTACGCCTTCCGGCGATATACTTATTCATGTATGAGTTTACATGATTTCTGTTTATGAGAGATAAACTTAGGGATCTTTATCCAAATATTGTAATATTTTATAGTTGATGGTGTTCCAACTGCAAATTTTATTTTCTCAATGGGTGTTTTGGTGGGCTTTCGCGTGACCCTGGTGTTTGGGGCGTGACATCTTCTACTACGACTACAGCCACCCTTGTATTATTACCTATATGTAGGTATATTTTTCCATCATTGAGCGGCTTGATTTCCTGGAACCCCTGTAAAGAATTGCAGACATAATTAGTGACTCTCGTATCTACACACCAAGTACTAGTAAATAACGTCGCTAAACACTTTTCAACCACAAGTGAACATAAATTACCTAGTTTGTTCTGCCTATTAAGAAAAATTGAACACTGCTTTTTTTAATACTCAAACTAGTTACAGTAATAACACTTGTTTCTCGGTTTCTTCACACCACTTTTTGGCCCTTTAACTGCTTTTGGACCCGTGCCTCCCTGTTTCTGAACCTTTTTCTTCTTTTTGCCATTCGGCTTAAAGGAAGAACATTTTTTAGCCACATACAGAAAACTTAGCTTCCCAAGAACACTTTCGGCTGCTTGAAGTTCTTTAAGAAGTTCTGCTAATAAAAAATTGAGCTTATTCATGGTATAGTTCAGGCAGAACTGCTTAAAGCTATTAGGTAGTGATTGGAGTATGATATCAGCCTGCATTTTTCCGTCAACTTCAGCTCATAGGGATCTCCAGTTCATTCAGAAGACTGATCATCTTCAGAACATGATTTCTGATTGGGGTGCCTTCTGCCATGTTTGTATTCATAAGAGATTTCATGGTCACCTGCCTAGCAGCATGATTTTGATCCCCAAATATTTCTTTGAGGTTCATAATCATGTCATAGGCGTTGGGCATAGACAGATATTGATGCTACAAAATATTTGACATAAAAGTCAAAATGTAACAACGAGCCATCTGATATGCTTTCTGTCACTTCTAATGGGCCTTGGCTTCCTATTCGGCCGTCCCCTTATCAGGTACTAGTGGACAAATATCAGTTAATACAAATTTATTGTCCTCAATGTAGACACTCCAATTTGACCCCGCCTAATATTAGGTGAATCCGATGATGAAAACAGCAAAAATGGTGTCTTAGTATGATCCTCGGGAAGTGATCCAAGGTCGGTATTTGAATCTGAAACTTTCAAACCAATGAAATTTTGTCGAACCTTCGAAACTTGCTGCCCAAGTAAGGTGACCGCCAACTTTCATTATGGCGACCGCCATAGAACTTTGTGGAAATCCAAGCCAAAAGTGGCGACCGCTAACTTGCATTGTGGCGACCGCTAACTCTCATCATGGCGACTGCCATAGAACTTTGTGGAACCTTTCAAAAACATGGCGACCATCAACTTGCATTGTGGCGACCGCCAACTCTAAATGGCCTGACGTGTCCTTAAAATGTGACGGCATCTCATTAGCTGAAGAACTCTATAAATACCGTACATCTGGTACATTTTCGAGGAAAGAATTGGAGTGTGAGGTTAGTGAGTGAAGCTCTGCTGAGACGCCAAGAAATTTCGAGCTCTGACGCCGAAGCCCTGCCGAAATACCGAGTCCTAAACCTCCAATACCTACATTTGAAGCCCTAGCTTAGAACCACCATCCGAGGATTAAAGCACATTCTCCAATTTGAGGATTCCACGATTCAGGTACCTCGTTTAGATCCCCAGTCTTCTTAGCTCAAACTCCTCTCTTTTGGAGTAACCGGGTTAAACTTCAATTTCAATTTGCATATTTATATAGTTAATCTTATTTACTTTATGTAATTTAGTTGCTTTCTTTACTTCTTTAATTATTAATTTTCTCACATTCACACTTAACATATTTATTATTTTCTTTCTTTAATTAATTCATTAAAATAGTGTTAATATTTTTGACAATTACAACTTATCAATATTATTAATTGTTATCATTCAATACACTTATATAAAAATGGTCGTAATAGTCAATATTACATCAATTCAAATTCTAGTATTTTATTCTTTTTCTTTTTCTTTCCTTTTACATTAATTTAATATTCTAACATTTAAATTTTTTTTAGTCTAAAATTCATTTCAATAGCATTTTATTTTATTTTCTTGTACTAATTAGTTTAATACTCCATTTTATTTCCTTCTAGTTTAGTGTTCATTTTCTTCTAGCATTACTTTAATTTTTTTTCTAGTACTTTATTCATTAGTTTTAAATTTTCTTTATAGCATTTTTATTTTCTATTTTTTTTAAATTTAAATTTTATATTTTATTTAAATATTAGCATTTCTTTTTCTTTTTTTTTTTAATTTTAGTTTAATATTCTTTTACTAACACCAACCTAAATATTCTTTTGATATTAGCTTAGATATTCTTTTAATTTAATGTTCTTTTAATTTCATTTTCTTTTTCTTTTTCTAACTTTTATTCTCTTTCTTTCGTTAATGTAATTTTCTTTTATTTTAATATTAGTTTTAATTTTCTTATAATATTCTATTTTCTTTTTCTTTTAGTTTTAATTTGATTAGTATTTTTTTCTCTTAATATTAGTATAAAGCACCATCTTCTTCTTCTTTTTTTTTTTTTTTCCCTATAGTTTTATTTTCTTTCATGATTATTAAATCAAAAATCATAAGAAGTCTTTCAAAGGTAGATTTTATTTTCTTTTTTATTTTCTTTTAAGTATAAATAGTAGAATCTCATTTCCTAGTATAACATTTTTCTAAAACTCTTTTCATAAATCTTCTTTTATAAACTTTCTCCTAGAATTCTTTTTTTTTTTTGTATATTTTATTTTATATTTTTTTTACTAATTTATCATGTTAATGTTAATGCAAGTTATAGTTTCTTTACTTGAAAGTATGTTTAGAATAGTTTAATTTATTTCTTGTAGCAAATTCATATTTAGGTAATTTTAACAATTTCTGGCATGTTTTGCTCTTTTATTTGAATCATGATAATTTAGTTTATTTTGATGAAAATTGCATGAGGGAATGTTTCATGTACCATTTAGTTAGAAATTGCATGTCTTAGGATTAGGATTTTGCCCATTTTATTTATTTTAATTTGGAGTGTTATGTACATATTTTATGTATTTTTTATACTTGATTTTGAATGTTCTCTCTTC
>JAUMHN010439780.1:0-11527 GCA_032360265.1 Heliamphora ciliata
TGTGTTGATTTCGGTGGATGGAATCGAGTTTTGAGGTTTTTCGTTCGGTGATTCTAGATGTTTTGGGCTTGTGTATGTCCGTGAGTGTTATATATATGCTAATTGGTAAGTTTAAGGGTGTTTTGATGCATCATAGTGGATGTTTGAGAGTTTGGAGGCGGCCAAGAACACCAAGAACAACAAAATCTGGGTTTCTCTCGGGTGATAGCTCGCTCGAGCGCCTGATGTCCGCTCGAGCGGATTGGCTGCGCATGGCTATTTTGTTTTGATGTTATCTCCCTCGTTCGGACTTAGAATTAGGCCATTCTTATACTCAAATTGAAGCTCCGAAAGTCCTCTTTTCAATGACACCTCTCTCATCTTAAAATTCTTTTTGTATAAAAAGTTATGATCAAAAGTGTGAAGGTGTGTCAAGATTTCCAAATCGTTTTTCATCCGTTTTTGGCCGAATGTTTGAAAAAAGGTTGTTTTTCATCCTTGTTGGCCCTTTTGACCTAATTCCGTGTTCTGTGGGACGTTGTGGTGTTCTTGTAGGCATCATGAGTTGTGCTGGGCACGTGTGTGCGTCTTGGGTTGTGTTGGGCACGTGTATGCGTTGTGGGTTTGTGTTGGGAGCATGTTGGGCGTGTGGAGTTCGTGTTGGCCGTGGTGGGCGTGTGGGGCATCGTGTTGGCCGCGTTGGGCGTGTGTTGGCCCTTGGTTGTTGTTTGATGTTAGATGGTTGGGTTTTGGTTTCTGATTGGCGTCCTATGGTATTCAATTGATTAATTTATGAAAATTAGTTGATTCAAATATATGTGGATTCTTTTTGGAATTTGGTTGGTTGTGTGATGGCTTCGGGAGTCGTGTGATGGCCTCTCGATCGATTCGGTTATGGGGCTCGATCGACTGCTCTCCTTTAGTGATTGTAGTTGATTGGATTATGGGGTCCTGTCAATTGAAGTCATGGAGAGGGTGTTGGTCATTTCATGCGGGGTGTTGGTGCATCGTTGGGTGCGAAACGTGTTGGGTCCGGTGTTCTGTCTCGAGATGGGATTTTGGTGAGAACCGTTTTGTAGGAGGTTTATGTTGGCCTTTGGTTTGGTTGTGTTCTGTAGGTTTGTTGTTTGTGTTGGGCGCATGTAGGTGTCGTGGGTCTGTGTTGGATGTATAGCGTGCATGCTTAGATGTGAGTTTTTAGTACACGGTTGTGTTTGCGGTGGTTAGTGTATCGTTGCGTGCGGGGTTTGATTTTATTTCTTAGTTTAGGTTTCCTCCCAGCGTTGATCGCTCGAGCGGTGGTTGTGCGCTCGAGCAGGCTGGTGGCCGAGAGTTGGGTCGGTGGGTGACCGCTCGAGCGGTGGTGGTGTGCTCGAGCGGGGTGATGGCAGAGGGGTATGTCGGTAGGGGACCGCTCGAGCGGTGGTTGAGCGCTCCAGCGCTTGGGCTGTGTTGGCCTCCGGGTTAGGTTTTTGTTTTAGTTTTGGTTTTCTGTATCGTTGGTTGTCCCGGTGTGTGGACGAGATCCAATTTGTGAATGGGTCGTTCGGGTATCGAATGATGATGTGTGTGGCATGTAATGTTGTGTCGGGTTATGTGACGGGTGGCGTCATGATGTGAAGTTATATATGGCTATGTGCGTTTATAATTGGCTTTGTACATTTATAACTCTAGTTTATTTATGTGCGAATTGTGTAAGTGAATTACATGGGTTTGATATCGTTATGCGTAACTTGATTTATGCTTTAAAACCTAGAGTTTTATATGCATGTGACGTGGTTTGTGGAACGTCGTGTTGATACATGGTTATATGATTTAAATCTTGGTTTAGGTTTGCATTTGTGTATGATATGAATTAGATGAATCTGTGATCCAGTAGATGTAAATCCTGGTTGATGATGCACATGTGCGTGTGTGGGTGTACGAGGTAGGCTGTGAAAGTCGGTGTACGAGGTAGGCTGCGAAAGCCGGTGTATGAGGTAGGCTGTAAAAGCCGATGCGTGTATTCGGGGGTTGCGGTCCTATGATGAAAGTTCGTGAAGATATGTATTGCATGGGGTGTGGTTGTGTGTGCGATATCTGAAGGCTAAAACGAGGTCCTGAAGAGACACGTGTTCATGGATTACATGTATGGTATTTTGGGACGGGTAGACCAATTTTTTTAAATCTGTATTATCGGCCTATGGGAGTCGAAATACTGTATTATCGGCCTACTGGAGTAGTAATACTCGAACAGTTTTCAAGTCTTTAATGAGTCGACAAATGGTTTTTATCCTCGCTTTCCCTTGCATGTGAAAATAGTTTTTTGGCTCTGGTGAGTCGTGATCTAAAATAGTTTTCAAATTATTTTATTAGTTTGAAAGAGAGTCAAAAATTGCACTTCGTTTATCGAGAATGTTTAGCTTATACTGCATGTGTTGTTTAGAATCTGCAGAGCTTTGGCTCACGGTGTGGGATTTGATTTTCTTCAGGTGCCGGTCACGCAAGTTGATCTGGAGGTGCCGGAGGAGGTGGAAGAGTGTAGTCTTCCTTTTTGCTAGTTTAGGTAGATGTATGTTGTATCATGTTTTTCGACGTTGGAGCCGTGTAATGTAAGCCGTTTGGCGTTTATATATAATGCATGTATGGTTTCAATTGAGAGTGTATTCTCAGGTTGGTTGTTTGTGGGTGTTTTATGTGACCCAGAGTTTGGAGCGTGACAGAATGGTATCAGAGCTGTAGGTTCGAATACCTAAGAGCTGCAGAAAGAGGGTGTATTCCGTGTGAGGTTGATTGCGTGTGCTTGACTGCATGTGTTTAGATGCTTGATAGCATGAACATGCTAGCATGTTAGCTATGTGAACGATGTGTATATGTGAGCATGGGGGTTGAATTATGGGATTGATTAGTCTTGCCTTTGGGCATTTGGATTAACAAACTTGGGAGCCAAGTTAGAAACGCGTTTAGCTGATGTGATTTCTAGTAGGGAGTCTGAGTAGGTTATCCAAATTGATGAGTCATTCTTGTTGGTTCTCCTCGGTATGTGGGTTTTGTTTAGCATGAACCTATGTGGCTATGTGTTAGCATGCTTATATGGTTCGCATTTATGTTCATGCGATGTGTTGTGTCTTATGTTCTTTCATATAGACGCGATGTCTACGCGGAGAGGGTGAGGCCGTGTTCGAGGCCGTGACCACAGGTTTGGAGTTGGTGGTGGACTCCGTAGGTGGTGTGCTGTGTTGAGACAGCAGGTGGTGAGGATGTGAGGTTGAGACGGGTCGTCGATCCCGAGTCTTTGAGATAGTTGGCCATTGTTTAGGATACCTGACCTTGTTTGACTATATCATAGGAATGGTTTGGCTGACCATCTCGTATGCCTGTGTCGATTGCGATCGACGGTTTATTTTCTTTTGGCCTTGTGTTGAATTTCGGGGACAAAATTCCTTTAAGGGGGGTAGAGTCGTGAGACCCTGACCCAGTTTCTTTTTTGGCATCTTTCAATGCGCGTTTGGTGTTTTCATTGCTGCATGTTTTTATGAGTTTAGTTGCATGATCGGGGTTAGATATGCATGTGGGGTAGGTTCCCGGGGCCGTGGGCAGTTGTGGCTCGATTTTCGAAAAATTTTAAAAAAAGATATTTTGGAGGTCTATAAATTTATGGAGTTAGATATTTTCAAAAGATATTTTCAAAACTTAACTCCTAAGTTTTCTCATTTTTCTCTCTACCTTTTCTCTAAGTTCTCGGGGGCCTGGGGCTCTGTTTCCGATGGTCAGACTGTGGATTCTTGGTATCGGCATCGAGGGCTACGCAACCATCTGGTCAGATTTTGATTCTGGCGAAGCTCGATTTTGCACGTGGTTCGAGACATCGAGTTTTTAACTCACCGAGGTAGAATCCTAAACTCTCATGTCATATAAGGGTGCTACGTGTAATCGTGTGCATTTTTAACGGTTAGATTGCTATAGATATGACTTTGTTTCAAGAAAATCGGATTTTGGTTTCAAAAAGGGGTTTTGTGTTGATTTTGGTGGATGGAATCGGGTTTTGAGGTTTTTCGTTCGGTGATTCGAGATGTTTTGGGCTTGTGTATGTCCATGAGTGTTATATATACGCTAATCGGCAAGTTTAAGGGTGTTTTGATGCATCATAGTGGATGTTTGAGAGTTTGGGAGCCGAGAACACCAAGAACAGCAAAATCTAGGTTTCTCTCGGGTGATAGCTCGCTCGAGCGCCCGATGTCCGCTCGAGCGGACTAGCTGCGCAGGGCCGTTTTGTTTTAATGTTATCTCCCTCGTTTGGACTCGAAATTAGGTCGTTCTTGTACTCAAATTGAAGCCCCAGAAGTCTTCTTTCCAATGACACCTCTCTAACCTTAAAATACGTTTTGTAAAAAAAGTTATGATCAAAAGAGTGAAGGTGTGTCAAGATTTTCAAACCGTTTTTCACCCATTTTTGGCCGAATGTTTGGGAAAAGGTTATTTTTTTATCCTTGTTGGCCCTTTTGACCTAATTCCATGTTCCATGGGACGTTGTGGTGTTCTTGTAGGTGTTGTGGGTTGTGTTGGGCGCGTGTGTGCGTCGTGGGTTGTGTTGGGCGCGTGTGTGCGTCGTGGGTTTGTGTTGGGAGCGTGTGTGCATCGTGGGTTGTGTTGGGCGCGTGTTGGGCGTGTGGAGTTCGTGTTGGCCGTGTTGGGCGTGTGGGGCATCGTGTTGGCTGCATTGGGCGTGTGTTGGCCCTAGGTTGTTGTTTGATGTGAGATGGTTGGGTTTTGGTTTCCGATTGACGTCCTATGATATTCAATTGATTAATTTATGAAAATTAGACGATTCAAATACCTGTGGATTCTTTTTGGGGTTCGGTTGGTTGTGTGATGGCTTCAGGAGTCATGTGATGGCCTCTCGGTCGATTGGGTTATGGGGATTGATCGATTGCTCTCCTCTAGTGATTTTAGTTGATTGAATTATGGGGTCCTGTCAAATGAAGTCATGAAGAGGGTGTTGGTCATTTCATGCGGGGTGTTGGTGCATCGTTGGGTGCGGGACGTGTTGGGTCCGGTGTTACTTTCTCGAGATGAGATTTTGGTGAGAACCGTTTTGTGGGAGGTTTATGTTGGCCTTTGATTAGGTCGTGTCCTATAGGTTTATTGTTTGTGTTGGGCACATGTGGGCATCGTGGGTCTGTGTTGGGTGTATAACGTGCATGGTCAGATGCGAGTTTTGGGTACATGGTTTTGTTTGCAGGGGTTAGTGTATCGTTGTGTGCGAGGTTTGATTTTGTTTCTTGGTTTGGGTTTCCTCCCAGCGTTGGCCGCTCGAGCGGTGGTTGTACGCTTGAGCGGGCTGCTAGCTGAGAGTTGGGTCGTGGGTGACCGCTCGAGCGGTGGTGGTGCGCTCGAGCGGGGTGATGGCAGAAGGGTATGTCGGTAGGGGACCACTCGAGTGGTGGTTGAGCGCTCGGGATGTGTTGGCCTTCAGGTTAGGTTTTGGTTTTGGTTTTGGTTTTGGTTTTGGTTTTCTGTATCGTTTGTTGTCCCGGTGTATGGACGGGTCCCGATTTGTGGATGGGTTGTTCGAGTATCGATAGATGGTGTGTGTGACATGTAATGTCGTGTTGGGTTATGTGACGGGTGGCGCCATGATGTGAAGTTATATATGGCTATGTGCGTTTATAACTGGCTTTGTACATTTATAACTCTAGTTTATTTATGTGCGGATTGTATAAGTGAATTACATGGGTTTGATATCGTTATGTGTAACGTGATTTATACTTTAAAACCCAGAGTTTTTTATGCATGTGACGTGGTTTGTGGAACGTCGTGTTGATACATGGTTATATAGTTTAAATTCTGGTTTAGGTTTGCATATGTGTATGATATGGATTAGATGAATCTGTGATCCAGTAGATGTAAATCCTGATTGATGATGCACATGTACGTGCGTGGGTGTGCGAGGTAGGCTGTGAAAGTCGGTGTACGAGGTAGGCTGCGAAAGCCTGTGTATGAGGTAGGCTGCAAAAGCCAGTGTGCGTATTTGGGGGCTGCTGTCCTACGGTGAAAGTCTGTGAAGATATATGTTGCATGGGTTACGTGCGAGGTGTGGGTGTGTGTGTGCGATATCTGACGGATTGAAACGAGATCCTGATGAGGCACGGGTGTGGGTGTGTGTGCGATATCTGAAGGCTGAAACGAGATCCTGAAGAGGCACGTGTTCATGGATTGCATGAATTGTATTTTGGGACGGATAGACCAATTTTCTTAAAATTGTATTATCGGCCTACGGGATTCGAAATACTGTATTATCGGCCTACGGGTGTCGTAATGCTCGAATCTTTTTCAAGGCTCTAATGAGTCGACAAATGGTTTTTATCCTTACTTTCCCTTGCATGTGAAAATAGTTTTCTGGCTCTGGTGAGTTGTGATCCAAAATGATTTTCAAATTGCTTTATTGGCTTGAAAGAGAGTAAAAAATTGCACTTCATTTATGGAGCATGTTTAGCTTATACTGCATGTGTTGTTTAGAATCTGCTGAGTTTTGGCTCACGGTGTGGAATTTGATTTTCTTCAGGTACCGGTTACGCATGTTGATCTGGAGGTGTTGGAGGAGGTGGAAGAGTGTAGTCATCTTTTTGCTAGTTTTGGTACATGTATGTTGTATCATGTTTTTCGGCGTTGGAGCCGTGTAATGTAAGCCGTTTGGCGTTTATTTATAATGCATGTATGATTTCAATTGAGAGTGTATTCTCGGGTTGGTTGTTTGTGGGTGGTTCACATGACCCGGACCTTTTTAGTTTGGGGCGTGACATACCGAGGTAGGATCCTAGACTCTTATGTCTTATAAGGGTCCTACGTGTAATCGTGCATGTTTTTATTGTCTTGAATTGCATGAAAATAGATCTTGTTCAAAGTTGAGTTTTTGGGTTTAAAACCTATTTTTCGTCGATTTCGGTAGGATAAAATCGGGTGTCATGTGTTTTCTTTCGAGGTTTTAATGTTAGGCTTGGGCGTGTATATGTCCGAGGGTGTTGGATGGGAGTTCGGAGGCATTGATTTGAGGTTTAGAGGGCTAAACCCGTAGCTCGAAACCTGTTTCCGCTTGACGTCAGTTGACTGGATTGTGAGGTTCAGTCGACTTTTTGAGGTTCAGCTGATTGGACTGTGGGGTCAGTCGACTGGATAGTGTGTTTTGGACATTTTTGTGAGATTCCAGTAGGGTGTTTGGGTCGACTGGATGGGGGTCCAGTCGACTGGACCTGGGTTGTTTTGTGTGGTTGCTTGATGGTTGGGTTCTTGGCTTTCAATTGGTGTTCAATAGTATTCAATTGATTAATATATGGGATTAGTCGACTGAAATACTGTTGGATTCTTTTTGGGGTTTGGTTGATTGTGTAGTGGCTCCGGGGGTCGTGTCGTAGCCTTGAGTGTTTGTTTAGATGCCGTCCTCGGGGGTGGCGTGCATGGTTTGATGCGAGTTGTTGGGGCACGGTTAAGTGCGTGGTGTTTGTTCTTCGTTGGGTGCGGGGCATGTTTAGGCCCGTGGTTCTTTTTAGGAAAAGGTGGTGTTTTTGTGAGCTCGTGGTTGTAGGGTTTGGTGTTGGCCTTCGGGTTAGGCTTGGTTTTGTGAGTTGTTGTTGGTCATGTGAGTGGATGTCGGTTATTTGGCAGGTGGCGTCATGATGTGAAGTTATATATGGCTATGTGCATCTATAACTCTAGTTTATTTATGTATGAATTATGTAGAGAAATTACATGGCTTGATATCGTTAAGCGTAACGTGGTTTTATGCTTTAAAACTCAGAGATTTTATAGGCATGTATATGTGGGGTATGAGGAACGGATGCATGTGGTGCATGTTGCATGGGTTGCAAGTGTTGTATAAGTCGCGTGTGTAGCATGTGACATGGTTTGTGAAACGTAGTGATAGTACGTGGAATTATGCATTAAACCCTAGTTTACTTATGCATAGATGAACAGAATGTGATAGATGAACATGTGGTTCGGTGAATGTTAACCCTGGTTAACAAGGCGTTTATTGGGGCTGAGGTCCTTCGGGAGAGAGACCGAGAAGGTACATTTGTTGGGGTAAGGTCCCTCGGGAGAGAGACCGAGAAGGTACATTTGTTAGGGCTGAGGTTCTTCAGGAGAGAGATCGTAAAGGTGCATTGACGGGGCTGCGGTCCCTCAGGTAAAGCCTGAGAAGGTACATGGATTGCATGAAATGCATTACGGGACGAATAAAACCAATTATGAATTGTTTTTAAGACTCGAGTGAATCGCGATATGAAAACCATTTTCAAATCGTTTTCGAGGCTCTTGTGAGTCCCACATGGTTATTATCCTCGCTTTTCCTTTCTTATGAAAATCGTTTTGAAGACTTGAAAGAGAGTCTAAAATCGTACCTCATTTTTCTAGCATGTTTAGATTATATTGCATGTGTTGTCTAGTTTCTGCAGAGCTTTGGCTCACAGTGTAGGATTTGAAATGTTTTTCAGGTACCGGTTACGCAGGTTGATCTAGGGTTGCAGAAGAGGCAGAAGATCTATAGTCTTCATTTTGTTCTTTCTATAACATGTATGTTGTAACATGTTTTTTCGGTGTTGAAACCGTGTAATGCAAGCCTTTTGGCAGTTGTATACAACGCATGTATGTTTTATATTGAGAGTATATTCTCGAGTTGAGTATTATATTTAGTTGTTTGTGGGTGTTTTACGTGACTCGGAGTTTGGGGCGTGACACCAACAGTATGCCTAGAGATACTGCATACCTTCAAAGACATTAATGACTTCAAGAAATAGTTAGCGGGTATCTCATTCAAACTTGACTGGCAAAGACATTCAAGCTCGTTGGTCCTTGACAAAGTGACTGTCAAGATTGTATACTAAACATCAATTTTGAATTTGTGGTATTTAATTTTATTTATTAATAAAATTAGTTTTTTCATTTTATAAGAATCTTAATTAGCAAATGTATGCATTTTCATTACCTGTTTAATGATTTGCATGTGTATCTTTTATTCTACATAGTATTTAATCTAGTGTGTAGAGTTCAGCTTATACACAGAAGACCAAATTATTAGTTCTTGTAAAATATAAGTTTTTGGTTCACAATCCTAGATAGAATTGAACACACTGTAGGTATGACTATAGCACAATGTTTTAGTAAATCTGTCTTGATTATATGGAACGATAATTGTTTCGACAATTATTTCAACTCATTGTACTAGTATACTTGGTGCATATTGAACAGGATCGCGTTTGTCACGCCCTTAACTCCGAAGCATGAGACCAAACCCTGACAAACCCTAAAAGCACTAGAAGTTTTTATGAAAGGAGTGTTATGGCACAAAATACCGTGAAATCTCATTTAATAAACCATTTTAAAGAAGGAGCCAAACCCCACAAGAAAAGATTTCGTGAACCAAGAGCGGTGAAAAAGTGCTCCAGGAGGTAAACCGCTCGATCAGTCTTCAGCAGGTTGCAACAATCGAGAGCAGTGTATAACCGTTTGATAGACCAATCGATCGGTCCATCGAGCGGTCCAACACTAGACCATTTTTTTAAAAACATGTTTTCCAACACCAACCTCCCACACTTCAACTACACATCCAAACAAGCCTTCCCAAGGAATCCACATACAAAACCACGATAGAAAGATAAAGAGAACATTTCCACCCGTCTCCAAACGCCAACAACCCAATGACTTCATACATTGAATATTGCATAAAAGAAGATAATCCCTACAAAATATCTAATAACCTTGCTTGCATACAATTCACGAGTACATGTGGCCCTTAAGGCCTTACAAAACGGTTTTCAACAAACCAAAATATCGAATCATTATTTCAAACGAATTACATCTACAAGATATACATTTCTCAAAAGATCTTCGTATATGTATGTAATTCTATTCAAAAAGCTCAAACATGGTCATGAGGCTAAGCTCATCAATTAACCACCTTCTTTCTATTATCACCTGAAATGTTTTAAACAACATGAGTCGAGACTCGTAGAAAATAGACTAAATATAAACATATGCATGATATGCGAGGATGATCATATGAATGCACAACACATTCAAATCCAAAACCAACTCTGCTTTTCTAATAAATTCTCATTCACATGACCGGTTTTCTTTTCCTTTCCCAAAATCAACACACGCAATAATTAGCTCATTAATCCTATCATTTCAAACCCGACATGGTTACTATGAAACTTTCCACAATACAACTGTTATCAAGGTTTTCCAAGCTCTCATTCATCATTTACATCATGTGATTCACCAACCCAATTTTATTCATTGATTTAATTAAGTACCAAAACCGGATATCACCTATAGACCCAGACGTATTTATCACCATCGGGCCACGCAAGGCCGAAGGAATAAATATCCATTCTATAGCCCGACACGGAGAGTACACATTTTTGGTTTCTCTTAAAAACATCGATGGGTGGGCCGCTCAAGAGCACGCGTTTATGGGGGTTAAGCCGAAGGAAGGGCATACCTTACGTTGCGCAAGTTTTCGGTTTTTCACCGAGCAGCAACTCGTGTCCAAACTTAATTATTTATTCCATTCACGTGGTACTTTAATTAAGTCATTCACAGTTAAACCAACACGAGTCCAACCGTCACGCCGGTTCCTGTCGCCTAGCCCAACACCATTAAGGTTGCCATTATCAACATTTCAAATACTTTTATTATACTTATATTTGAATCAACATAGTAAAGTACAAGCAATTTCCAAATCTCATGGCTTTATACACACCCAACAATTCATAGAATTTATTTACAAATTCTCAACACACACACACACACACACACCCTTCACACTCATTTTCAAGATTCAAAAAACTAACTTATCGACGAGTTAATACAAGTCCCAATTTATCAAAGATTTTACCAGTTTCACCATTCGAGTCCAACAATCCAAAATCCCCAAATCTCCATGATTTTGGACAACCACCGAACCCTGACTTTTCAAAACACAAGTTGAAGGTTTCCACAAGATATTATCAAGATCAAAATTCCAAAAATCATTTAAAACCACAAGATTTAACATGCTTTAACCCCAAACCAAAACCTAGGATTTTCAAAACATAGATTTTTCATATTTACAGGTATAAACTCAAAATATACAACACATATCCAACAAATCTTCATAGATAGTCATAGATCCTACCTCTTGGGTGATTAAATCACGAAGAAAAGCCTCTAGCCAAGAAAATCTCCACAGGTGAAAGAAACCTAAACTCCCAATGCGCAAACCAAATCCTCCAACGGTATTGCAATGGGTAAGAAGCAAGGAATCTCCTTCAAATGAGCAAAGAAAGATGAAGGGACACCCCACATTAGTTCTAGGACTTAGGTTTTGCTTCTAGAGAGATAATGAAAAGAGAGAAATAATTTTAAAAGCTCAAAATCCGAACTTAAAGTTGCTCTATGTCACAGACCACTTGATCGATCTTAGGACCGATCGATCGGTCCTGTCACGCCCCCGACTCTGAGGCGCGTGATACCCACTTGATAACTCCTATTCCTTTAACCAAAATTTCTTTAATAATATTCTCTTGAACTT
>JAUMHN010439790.1:0-11526 GCA_032360265.1 Heliamphora ciliata
CCCAACAAGGCCAAAAGAAACCCCTAAGGCCCCAACACGACCAAAGAAAAAGGGTTCAACACAACCAGCGAAAGTGTTGATACAAATAGCAAAGGTGTTAACACAAACAGAAAAGGTGTCGACACAAACAGCGGAGGTGTCGACATAAAAGAACCGAGAGCAACAACACAAACAGCAACAGAAAAATGTGTCGACGCAAACAGAAAATGTGTCGACACAAAACAAAAAAGGTGTCGACACCAAGAGTGAAGGTGTCGACACAAAAAGAAAAGGTGTCGACACAAACAGCAGAGGTGTCGAAGCAAACAGCAGAGGTGTTGACACAAAAGAACCGCGACAAGGACAACACAAACAGAAAGAAAATGTGTCGACACCAACAACAGAAGTGTCGACACAAACGCAACATAATCAAAATTTTCAATCAGAGAACTGGGCAATGGCGGAAAGCAAACCTTAGCTACGGAATGAGCTTCTCAACCCCAAATTAAACCATCTAAACACCCCTTTAACAACCCACGGACATACACAAGCCCAAAACTACCACAAAACCTTGAGAGAAACACTCGAAACCCGATTTCATCCAACCAAAAACACCAAAAAATGATTTAAACCAAAACCCAACTTACAAACCGATTTTTCATATATTTTTAAACGGTAAAAACACACAAGATTTCACGTAGCACCCTTATAAGACATGAGAGTCTATGATCCTACCTCGATGAGTTAAAAACGCAACGTCTCGATCCACATGCAAAATTAAACTTTGCAGGAATAGAATTTTGTCCGGATGAACGCGTAGCCCACCGTGCCAATAGCAAGGATCCGCTGTTGGATCTTCAAAAATCGAGCCTGGGCCCCCGAGAAGTTAGAGAGAAGGTAGGGCTTTTGGTTTGGAAAAAGAAAACTTAGCCACCAAGTTTTGAAAAAATATCTTTTTCAAAATATCTAAAGCTAGATATTTATAGGCCACAAAAATATCTTTTTTTTATTTCACACCACAACACCCAACGGCCTCGGGAACCAACGCTACATGCATATCTAAGTCCGATTATGCATCAAAAGCATTTAAAACATGCTCAATCAAAAACACGAAATGCGCGTCGAAAAATGCCGAAAAAAGAAAATGGGTCAGGGTCTCACAACTCTACCCCCCTTAAAGGAATTTTGGCCCTGAAATTCAGCATAAGGTTAAACAAACAAACCCGTTGATCGCAATCGACACAGGTATTCGAGATGGTCAGCCATAGCATTCCTAGGATATAGTTAAACAAGGTCAGGCATCCTAAATCACGGTTAACTATCTCAAAGACACGAGATCTACAGCTCATCCCAACCTGACATCCTCATCAACCCCTATCTCAACACAGCACACCACCCATGGAAACCACCACTAACTCCAAACCCACGGTCACGATCTCGAACACGGCCTCTCCCTCTCCGCACAAACATCACGTCTATATAAACGAAAAGACAGAACATAAGATGCAGCACATCGCATGAACATAAACACCAGGCACATAAGCATGCTAACATGTCGCCACATAGGTTCATGCTAAACAAACCCCACATACTGAGGAAAAATAACAAGAATCACGCGTCAATCTGGATAACCTACTCAGATTTCCTGTTAAAAATCACATCCGCTAAATGCATTTCTAACTTGGCCCCTAAGTTTGTTAATCTAAACGCCTAAAGGCAAGACTAATCAATCCTAGGTCCAACCTCCATGCTCACATATACACAACATCCACATGCCTAACATGCTAACACGTACATGTTATCAAAGCATCTAAACACTTGCAATCAAGCACACGCAATCAACCTCACACGGGAATGCACCCTCTTCCCACAGCTCTTAGATATTCGAACCCAGAACTCTGATACCAATCTGTCACACCCCAAACTCTGGGTCACGTGAAACACCCATAAACAACCAACCCGAGAATACACTCTCAAATTAAACCATACACGCATTGTATATAATTGCCCAACGACATACATTACACGGTTCCAACACTGGAAAAACATGCATACAACATACATGAAACAGAAAGAACAAAAAGGATTACTACAGCTCTTCCACCTCTCCGGCAACTCCAGATCAACTTGCGTGACCGGTACCTGAAGAAAATCAAATCCCACGTCATGAGCCAAAGCTCAGCAGATACTAGACAACACATGCAATATAAGCTAAACATGCTAAAAAAATGAGGTACAGTTTTAGACTCTCTTTTAAGCCTTTAAAACAATTTTCACAAGTAATGGAAAAGTGAGGATACAAACCATCTTTTGACTCACTCACAGTAGCCTTGAAATCAATTTGAAAACGATTTTTAGATCGCGATTCACACGAGTCTCAAAAATAATTTAAAAATTGGTCTATCTGTTCTATAATGTAATTCATGCAATCCATGTAACTTCTCAAGTTGAACCCAAGGGACCGCAGCCTCGCCAATGCATTCTTCTCGGCCTCACGTCGAGGGACCGCAGCCCTAAACACAATCTTCTCGGCCCTTTCGCCGAGGGACTACTGCCATCCCCAAACGCATCTTTTCGATCCTTTGCTGAGGGACACCGCAGCCTCGAACGTATCTTTTCAAACTTTCACCGAGGGACCACAGACCCATCTATCACATTCCATACACCTATACAAACCTAAACCAGGATTTAATACGTAAAACCATGTACACATAATCACGTCACATGCTGCACACGCGACTCACACAACACTTGCAACTCAGGCAACATGCATCACAAGCATCTGTTCCTCATAATCCATGTATACATGCTTATAAAACCTCTAAGTTTTAAAGCATAAACCATGTTACACATAACGATATCAAAGCCATGCAATCACTTACATAATCCGTACATAAATAAACTAGAGTTATAAATGTACATAACCAGTTATAAACGCACATAGCCATATATAACTTGACATCATGATGCCACCCGCCAAACAACCCGACATCCACTCACAGGGACAACCATTAGCCCATAAAACTAAGCCTAACCCAAAGGTCAACGCTAAACCCCTCAAACCACGAGGTCACAAAATACTACCTTCCCTCCAAAGGTGCTATGAGCCCAAACACGCCCATACCCAACCACGACGCACACAACCGTGCCCCAACAACCCACATCTAGCGATGCACGTCACCCGAGAACGGCACCTAAACAAACACCCAAAGCCACGACATGACTCCCGAAGCCACCACATGACCAACCGAAGCCCGAAAAGAATCCAACAGTATTTCAGTCGACTAATACCATAATTAATCAACTGAATACTAGAGGAAACCAATCAGAAACCAAGGACCCAACCACCAACACATCATAACCCAGACCAACACACGCCCAACATGGCCAACACGAACTCCCACACGCCCAACACGGCCAACACAAACCTACATACGGCCAACACGAAACCACACACGTCGAACACGGCTAACACGAACCCACACACGTCCAACACGACTAACACGAATCCACACATGCCCAACACGGCCAACACGAACTCCCACACACTAAACACGGCCAACACAAACTCTCACACGCCCAACACGGCCAACACAAACCCACACACGGCCGACACGGCCAACACGAACCCACACACGCCCAACACAGCCAACACAAACCCACACATGCCCAACATGGCTAACACGAACTTCCACACACCTAACACGGCCAACACGAACCTACACATGGCCAACACGACCAACACGAACCCACACATGCCCAACACGACCAACACTAACTCCCACACGGCCAACACGGCCAAGACAAACCCACACACGGCCAACACGGCCAACTCGAACCCACACAGGCCCAACAAGGCCAAAAGAAACCCCTAAGGCCCCAACACGACCAAAGAAAAGGGGTTCAACACAACCAGCGAAAGTGTCGACACAAACAGCAAAGGTGTCGACACAAACAGAAAATGTGTCGACACAAATAGCGAAGGTGTCGATACAAACAGCAGAGGTGTCAACAAAAAAGAACCAAGAGCAGCAACACAAACAGTAGTAGAAAAATGTGTCGGCAAAAACAGAAAATGTGTCGACACCAGCAACAAAATGTGTCGACACCAGCAGAAAATGTGTCGACACAAAACAGAAAAGGTGTCGACACAAACAACGAAGGTGTCGACACAAACAGCAGAGATATCGACACAAAAGAGCCGCGACAAGGATAACACAAACAGAAAGAAAATGTGTCGACACCAACAACAGAAGTGTCGACACAAACGCAACAGAATCAGATTTTTCAACTAGAGAACTGGGCAACGGTGGAAAGCAAACCCTAGCTACGGAATAAGCTTCTCAACCCCAAATTAAACCATCCAAACACCCCTTTAACAATCCACGGACATACACAAGCCCAAAACTACCACAAAACCTCGAGAGAAACACTCGAAACCCTATTTCATCCAACTAAAAACACCTAGAAACGATTTAAACCAAAACCCAACTTACAAATCGATTTTTCACGTAGCACCCTTATAAGACATGAGAGTCTAGGATCCTATGTCACGCCCCATATCTAGGGTCATGTGAAAATCCACCAAACACCAGTTTTTACAAAAGAATAGGTTTTTATACATTCAAATCCCCCTGTTGAAATCACAAGAAAACCCAGAATGCATCTATCATAAGCAATAAACATCCTGTATAACATGTATAAGTATATCGCCTTATGGCATACAAAACTGCCTTCAGGAACAGTCATACCAAAAAAAGAAAACTACAAAAGTCTTCCAGGCATCACCAAAGCTACTCAAAGTCATCATCCAATGCATCACCTGAAAAAGGTTTTATACAGAAAAAACTCCCACCCGTGAGCCGAAGCCCAATAAAAATAGACAATAAAGCTGTAAAGTAGGAAATATGCAATCATGTAGAGTGGGAGTGAACACAACCACAAAACCCAAAAGGTTTTATGTCATAAAATCCCAAGTTTCCCACAAACCTCCAAAATAGTTTTTCCTTCACAACTAAGTATTTAATCAATGCAAAACACATTTTACAGCTGAAGGGAAATAGTAATCAAAACATCGTTTCCTCACGAAAAGTACCATCGTGGAAAAGAAGAACTTGATCCTATGTACCGACTCTGTCACACAAACAAAGGTAACAACTATAGACTCATGTCCATTACCCTAGTCTTGAACCACTTAAGGCTTGCTAGGTAATGACAAGTTCTATACGGAGCACCATAACGTAACCACTCAATTTACAGGCGACAACTCGAGAGAACTGAGCACCCAACCGTCTCAATTTATGGGGACTAACCCGAAGGACCTGAGTACCTACGCTGCGCACGTTTCTGGACTTACACCGAGGGCAACACATGCCAAATACACGTCATCCCGGTACATTTAGATAATTTTTTAAAAACCAAACTATAGCATCAACTACAAAATATTTCCTCAAAATAATACATTATACATGTATATAGATCCATCCATCAACATGGAGATTGAACAAAATATTTTCAAAATGTTTTTTCCCGTTTTTAACAAAACATTTCAAAAAATTGAGACTCAACCCTGAAGGTGAGCTCCAAACCTCCAAAACACCAAGTGTTGAGATTTCTGCCAAAAATCATCATTTTCCACCGTTTTTAAGAAAATTCTTTGAAAACCATTCTACCATATGTCATACAGTACTATAAGCCAAGAAAAGCTAACCACATGCTTTCTATTAGAAAAACAAGGCTTAAACAGATAATATGACATTTGATGCATTTTTTACCCGGTGAAAACACATACAATTGCATATAACACCCTCATAATAGCAGTAGGTCTAGAATCCTACCTTGTTGGGTCAAAACCTGACGCCTCAAAAATCGAACCTCCTCGGAATGAGAATTTGACTAGATGAGCACGAAGCTAGCAATGTGAATAGCAGGGATCCACAAGCTGATCGTCAAAAACTAGGCACAGGTGGGTCAAATATGTAGAGAGAAGGTAGAGGAAATGGAAGAAACAAACGTTTTCCAAACGTTCCAGCCCTCAAGATACTTATAAGCTCGCCAAAAAGGCTGTTCAGTCGACTGCAGAGGTCACTTTAGCCGACTGAAGCTCCTTAAAAAATGTGCACTGTCTCAGTTCAGTCGACCGAACCCTTGAGTTCAGTCGACCAAACTCAAGAAAAAAGGTTCAGTCGATTGGACCAAGCCCCAAAGTCGACCGAACCTAAGGTTCTCAACCTATTGGTTTTTAGTTCAGTCGACGGAACTCACCAGTTCCGTCAACCGAACAGCCTACTGTGTTGGTCTCGAGTTTTGTATTCTAAGGCCAACCAAACAACCCTAAACAAGGTTCGAGAAAGCATAAAACACCTCTATACATGTTGTTCTATAACTCCAAAACATAACCCATGCATTAATGATATATAACATGAAGGAAAAACACGTCATCATTTATATATATCAAAATTAAAATGGTATAGGGTCTCACAACTCTCCCCCCTTATGGAATTTTGCCCCCGAAATTCTCTACAAGGTCTCAAGGTAAACAGGTTTGGGTATCTAGCTCACATTCCAGACTTAAGCTTCCATGTCGCTTCCACAACCCCGTGATGAAGACACTGAACTTTGACATACGTAATCGTTCTTCCCCGCAACACTTGCTCCTTGGTATCCAGAATCCTCACTGAAGGCTCTTCATACGTCACATTCTCATCAACTCGCAACTCAGTGCAATCCAATACATGAGATGGATCCGGTTCATATCTTTGAAGCATAGAAACGTGAAAGACATTGTGCACGAATGCTAACTGAGGTGGCAAAGCCAAACAGTATGCTACCACCCCAATTCTCTCCAGAATCTCGAAGGGTCCAATAAAACGTGGTGATAGTTTCCCGCGATAGCCAAACCTCATCAACCCTCTGCATGGAAAAACTTTCAAAAACACATGATCCCCCACAACAAACTCTAACGGTCTCCTTCTCCGATCCGCGTAACTCTTCTGGCGATTTTGAGCTGTCACCAGACGCTGACGAATCACGGCAATCTCCTTCGTCGTCTCTCGTACTAAGTCGGGTCCCAAAACAACGGTCTCTCCCACCTCTGTCCAACAAATAGACGACCTACATGGTCTACCATACAGAGCCTCATACGGTGCCATCCCAATACTTGACTGATTGCTATTGTTGTATGCAAACTCTTCCAATGATAAATGATCCTCCCAAGAACCCCGAAAGT
This sequence comes from Heliamphora ciliata, assembly GCA_032360265.1. NCBI lineage: Eukaryota > Viridiplantae > Streptophyta > Magnoliopsida > Ericales > Sarraceniaceae > Heliamphora > Heliamphora ciliata. Next base: position 7,208 of record JAUMHN010439790.1, read on the forward strand.
CAAGCACGCACGCTCTCAACATGTCCTCCAAAATTTGGATGGTCTTCTCAGACTGACCTTCGATCTGAGGATGAAAAGCTGTACTAAAAGTCAAGCTTGTCCCCCAAGCCATCTGAAGACTCTGCCAAAAGCGCGATGTAAAGCATGGGTCTCGATCAGAAACGATAGTCACAGGTACTCTGTGTAGTCAGACTATCTCTCGAATGTACAATCTACTCAATTGGTCCACTAGGTCTCTCACTCGAATAGGGAGGAAGTGCGCAGACTTCGTCAACCTATCCACTATAACCCACACAGCATCGTGTCCTTTTGGCAAGCGTGGAAGTCCTGATACAAAATTCATAGTGACATTCCCCCACTTTCACTCACATAAAGGCAATGGCTGTAGCAATCCAGCAGGTCTCTGGTGTTCCACCTTTACTTGCTGACAAATAAAGCATCGAGAAACGAATCGGATCACAACCCTTTTCATTCCCGTCCACCAAAACTATCGGCGTAGATCGTGATACATCTTCGTGCCTTCCAGATGCACTGCCAGACGTGAGTGATGAAACTCATGTAGCACCTCAGCACGGCACGACTCTGGCACAAACAAACGCCCGGTCAACCTCAGACTCTAATTTGGACTCACTAGCCATCCTGCTGTATCCTTCCCGCTAGTAATGCGGTCTCGTATCATCTGAGCCTCCTGATCAGTCCTCTGAGCCTCTAGCACGCGTGCAACCAATGCAGGTTGTGAAGCTACATAATATAAAGTCGTACCTTCCCCTGTCTCCCTGAGACACAAATCAAACTCTCCAACAGCTCCGAGCATGTCCCATTCTCGTAGAGCCATAGAAGCTAACGAGCCATGAGATTTCCTGCTAAGCGCATTAGCTACAACATTTGCCTTACCCGGATAGTACTGTAAATCAAAGTCGTAGTCTCCCAACAATTCCATCCATCATCGCTGGCGAAGATTCAGGTCTTTCTGTGAAAACAAGTACTTCAATCTCTTGTGATCATAGAAAACCTCGAAATACTCACCATATAGATAATGCCGCCATGTCTTCAAAGTGAAGACTACGGCTGCCAACTCCAGAACATGAGTCGGGTAATTCCTCTCGTGTGTTTTCAGCTGTCACGAGCCGTAGGCTACAACCTGACCTCCCTGCATCAACACACAGCCCAAACCGTCAAGTGTCGCATCATAGTACACTATATACCCAAGACCTTGTTCAGGAATAATCAACACTGGCGCACTGGTCAATCTCCTCTTCAGCTCCTGGAAAGCTGACTCACAAGAATCACTCCACACAAAACTGACTCCCTTCCGCGTCAGACGCGCCATCGGTGCTGCAAGCCTAGAAAAGTCCTTCACGAACCGCCCATAATAACCCGCTAGACCCAAAAAATTGCGAATCTCAAAAATGTTCTTCGATCACTGCCAATCCGTCACTGCATCAGTCTTTGTCGAGTCCACTGATACCCCCTCCTTCGACACCACATGTCCAAGGAATCTTACCTCTGACATCCAGAACTCGCACTTCTCGAACATCGCATACAAGCGATGTTCTCTCAAAAGCAGCAAGACGACGTGCAGATGCTCCTCATGCATCTCCCTCATGGGCGAATAAACCAGAATATCGTCCACGAACATGACCACAAAACTGTCCACGTAGGAGTGGAAGATACGGTTCATCAGACACATAAATGTGGCAGGGGGGTTCGTTAGACCAAACTGCATAACCAGAAACTCATATTGACCATAGCGAGTCAAAAAGGTGGTCTTTGCTATGTCCTCGTCCCTAATCCGCATATGATGATACCCTGATTTCAAGTCAATCTTCGAAAAGCAGCGCGATCCCCTCAACTGATCAAACAGGTCATCAATCCTAGGCATAGGATACTTATTCTTCACCGTCACCTGGTTCAACTTCCTGTAGTCTATACATAGTCTCAACGACCCATCCTTCTTCTTTACGAACAAAGATGGTGCTCCCCATGGCGTTGTACTCGACCGTACAAACCCTTTATCCAGCAACTCCTGCAACTGCACCTTGAGTTCTCGCAACTCAACAGGTACAAAGTGATATGATGGCATAGAGATAGGAGCTTCTCCTGAAATAAGATCAATGGAGAACTCTACATTACGGCTCGGTGGCAACACAAACAGATCGTCAGAAAAGACGTCTAGATAGTCACACACCACAGGGGATAATTCCTCTCGAACCTCATTTGGTATATCCAATCTAAGAGCAGAAAAGAGAGAACCTAAGTTCCGTCGAACTCGCGCGGCACCTGGTAAAGACACCAAGCTCTCATCCTGATTACCCACAAAGTAAAAGCAGTCTCCCTCTACTGTACAGATCGACACTCTCCCTCGCTCACAATCTATATAGGCATGGTACGTCGTCAGCCAGTCTATCCCTAAGATGACGTCAAACGTGGTCATGTCTAGAATGATAAAATCAAACTCTAAACAACGACCGGCAACCTCCAACATGCAGGATCTACAAACAAGGCTCAGCGTCACACTCCCACTAGCTGGGGTCTCAACACACAAGGTACTACCCAACCAGTCCATTTCTAACCCCAATGCAGACAGAAATGCAGAGGATAGAAACGAATGTGATGCTCCCGTGTCTATAAGAACACTAGCCCATGATCTAAAGCTAGAAGAGTACCTCTGATCATGGCTGGAGTAACTGCTGCATCAGACGTAACTGGTGCTTTGGAAGCACTGCGATCTGCATGAACATAAGCCCTAGCCTACGGTGGTCTGGTCTGCCCACCATAACCCTGAGTCGATGGCTGCCCCACTGACTGAGCTGAAGCACCTCCTTCCGCAAACCTAGATGTATGAGCCCTAGGCTGCTGCGAAGCCTGTCGCCTATGTACAGATGAAGCAACTGACGCTCCGGTCGTGTCCGAGACATTCCCCTCTCTAAAACACTATCTGCGAAAGTGCCCGGACTGACCACTCCCAAAACAGATAGGTGGGTCTCTCGTCTGTGATTGGACGGGTGCTGAACTCTGAGCCTGGTCCTTTTGCGGGCACTCAAGTGAACGATGCCTCGGCTGTTTGCATTTATAACAGATCAATCCTCTCTACTCGAACCTTTCTACCGAAGCCACTGAAGGTGTAGGTGTAGACGACTGGGGCTGAGATGATCCAGCAAAACGAGAACTAGGTCCAAACGACCTCTGGCGGTTGTTCCTGCACCCCCGAGTCTCTGTATCTCCACTGCCTTGCTGACTCCCGCTCTCTCTAATCCTGCGGCTGTCTGCCAACGAGTTCACTACCCGGATAGCAGCTTCCACCAGCATGATGTACACCTCCACATCTAGAGCTGCAACCCTATCCTTGATAGTAGGTCAAAATCCTCTCTCAAACCTCCGAGTACGCAACTCCTCGGTCGATACCATCTTTGGTGGAAATCGCGACAAATTCGCGAACTTGGCCTCATACTGGACCACAGACAGATTCCCCTAAAGAAGGGAGAGGAACTCCTCTCAGTAAGTATCTCTCGAAGATCTCGGGAAATACTTCTCCAAGAAGACTCTCGTGAAAGCAGCCCACGTCTCATCCACAGTGGTTTTGGCGAACTTCCACCACTCTTTAGCATCTTCTCGCAGTTGGAACGCCGCCAACTTTACCTGCAAAGCATCCTCCTCAATATCCAAAGTATCAAAGATCGACGTGGTCACTTCTGACCACTCAGTAGCAACCTTGGGGTCCGGCTTCCAGCAAAGGTTGGAGGATCCAACCACCGAAACTCTCTCATAGCCACAGAAGCCCTTGGCTTAGGAATTCGTACACTAGCCCTGGTCGCTTCTGCCATGACTCGCATAGTGGCCAGCATCTCCTGGACAACGTCAGCATTGCCCACTTGTTCCTGTGGGGCAAGAACATCTCCCTCCTCTGGGACCTGAACATAAGCACGGCCTCGGCCATGGCCTCGGCCACGACCCTGTCCTCGCGCTCCCCGCATAGACATATTTCTATAGAAAGCAATATGAACAAGATAAGCTTTCCTATAACATGTTACCATGTAGCAGGAACACATAATCATGCTATCACATAGCCACATAAGATCATGTTAACACGTCTCACATACCGAGGAGACCTAACAAGACAGACTCATCCATTTGGATAACCTATTTAGATTCCCAGGTAGAAAACACGTTGGCCAAATGCGCTTCTAACTTGGCTTCCAAATATGTTTAACCAAATGTCCGAAAGAAAGACTTATCAATCCCGAGATTCCACCTCCATACCCACATATACACAATTATCATGCTCAGAAAGCTATTAACATGTTATAAACCAACGTTTA
>JAUMHN010439801.1:0-11525 GCA_032360265.1 Heliamphora ciliata
AAAAATGCCCTGGAACACGGTTCAGTCGATCGAACCCCTCGGTCTAGTCGACCGAACCCAAAAACCAAGCTTCAGTCGACTGAACCTATGAGTTTAGTCGACCGAACTCACCCAAAAACCATTTTCAAGCTATACGGGTCCAGGCCTCCAAACCTCGAATCGAAGCCTCTAAACTCCAAATCAACACCCGTGAACATCCACACAACAAGGCCTAACACTAAGACCTCAAAAGAAACTCCTAGCACCCGATTCCATCCACCGAAATCAACAAAAACCCAGTTTTTAACCCAAAGACCTGACTTACAGAAAATCTGATCTACAACAATTCGACCAGTAAAAGGACCCCCGATTACCCATAGCACCCTTATAACACATATAAGTCTAGAATCCTACATCGGTGAGCTCAAAACTCGACGCCTCAAACTACGTGCAAAATCGAGCTTCGCTGGAATCATATTCTGACCGGATAGTTGCGTAGCCCACGATGCCAATACCAAGGATCTGCAGTCTGATTGTCGAAAATCGAGCCTTGGGCCCCCGAGAACTTAGAGAGAAGGCAGAGAGAAAACAGGAAACTTAAGAGTTAAGTTTTGAAAAATATCTTTTGAAAATATCTAACTCTAGATATTTATAGGCCTCTAAAATATCTTTTTTTAAAATTTTTCGAGAATAGCACCACAATGGCCCACGGCCCCGGGAACCTACCCCGCATGCATATCTAAGCCTGTTCATACATCAAAAGCAATAAAAACATACTCAAACAAAAACACGTAATGCGCATCCGAAAACGCCGAAAAAAGAAAACGGGTCAGGGTCTCACACTAGGGCTTCTGGTTCCTAGCTCGAGCTAGGGTTTTTGATTAGCGCCTAGCTCGAGCTAGGGCTTCTAGTGCTTAGCTCAAGCTAGGGCTTATGGTGCCTAGCTTGAGCTAGGGCTTTTAATTAGTGCCTAGCTAAGCCAAGGCTTCTGGTGCCTAGCTCAAGTTAGAACTTTTGGTGCCTAGCTCGAGCTAGGGCTTTTGGTGCCTAGCTTGAGCTAGGGCATCTGATTATTGCCTAGCCAAGCTAGGGCTTCTGGTGCCTAGCTCGAGTTAGGGCTTCTAGTGCTTAGCTTGAGTTAGGGCTTTTGATTATTGCCTAGCCAAGCTAGGCTTTATGGTGCCTAGCTTGAGCTTGGGCTTCTGTTGGCTAGCTCGAGTTAGGACTTTTGGTGCCTAGCTTGAGCTAAGGTTTCTAGTGCCTAGCTTGAGTTAGGGCTTCTAGTGCCTGGTAGCGATTTTTTCAAACCAACTAGGACTTTTGGTGCCTCAGCTAAGCTAGGACTTTCGTGTGTAATGGCAATTTTTTCAAATCGACTAGGACTTTTGGCGCCTCAGCTGAGCTAAGACTTTCGTGCCTAATAGCGATTTTTTCAAACCGACTAGGACATTTGTTGCCTCAGTCGAGCTAGAACTTTGTTCCAAATGGCGATTTTTTCAAATCGACTAGGACTTTTGTTACCTCAACCGAGCTAGGACTTTTCGTTCTCTATCTAGTAGAGAGCCTAGTGGTGATTTTCATCGAGACAACTAGGACTTTTTGTGCCTTAGCCACGCTAGGACTTTGGTGCCTAATAGAAATTTTTTTAAAAATAAACTAGGACTTTTGATGCCTCAGCATAGCTTCACTTTTGTGCCCAGTAGTGACTTTTGAGGATCAACTGGGTCTTTGGTGCCTAGCCGAGCTACGCCTTGTTATTGTATAATCTGGATTGTGCTCTAAGATTCCCAAAAAAGATCCTTCATTAATATCCCAAAAAAGGTTTTACAATTCCCGCTTTAATAATAAAATTTCCATAGATTTTGGGCATTCCAAGGTCTTGAGACTAGTTTCCCTTTCATATCACCATCGATGAAGGTCTTATTTTTGGCTAAGTACTCGTTGCTCGACTCCTTCCTCTTTCTCGAGTCCTTCTGCCCAAGCTGGGTTTGCATCACCTCTCTTGTGTGGGCAAATTCGTGGCTGCTAGTCCTTATCTCATTCGTCATCCCAACCTTTTGGAGCTACATGTATAACATTTATCACACCCGCCCACTCATCGGCGACAGCCACCTGCTCTGCTTAAACCATGGTCTGCTGCTCCACCCTAGTCTTTTCTTTATCAATGAACTACCCGAGGTGTCCAGCCTTTACTTGATTTTCGAGGAACTTCCTGAATTGTTTGTAATTCTCCAGCATGTGTTCATGATCCTTGTGATAGGAGCAGCGTAATTTATCAATCCTTTTGTTTGGGTTCCTGAGCATCTTTTGGGGCTAGACAAACTATGGCTTGTCCTTGATCTGGGGAAGCAGTTTGTAGATGGGTTCCTTGCACACCGTGCTAGCCACTTCATAGTACCTCTAGCTCTTCTCACTCTCTTTCCCTCCTAGGGTTCTTCTTGACCTTGCCTTCCTTCCTCTCAACTCGGGTCTTATTTTGGGCTGCCTAAGCAGGCACCTCGTTAACCGCTTCTCCCATGTCCTCCTCCACCGTGGCATATTGCTCAATCCTCAGCATCAGCTCAGTCATGCCCGTGGCTGGCCTTTTAGTAAGGGAGTGTCTTAGCTTGTGGGACTTATCCAGCTCGAGCTTGAATGATGCCACAGCGAGCTGCTCATTGCATTCATCGATGCCATTGAACATTTTTCATTATCGCCGAGTGTATGACCACAAGATTTCATTCTCTGACTTCTTGAGATTGAGCAAGGAATCAATCTCTCTTGACAGTCTGTTGTTGGTGATGGACCTCATCGTGAACAGCTCGGCCAACTACTTCCAGGTTTCATACGGATCTAGCTGGCAATTTGTCAAACCAGCGCAACGCAACTTCGCCGAAGCTGGAGGGAAATATCCTGCACATCAGGACGTCATTCCCATTTTAAAGGGAGAGGCTGATATCTGCTCTAAGGCCTTTCGAGCAATATCCTTAGCTGATCTTCCTGAGGGCGGATGCAGCCTCCCTTTAAGCTGAAGGTATAGCCACTCTTTCAAGTCTTCCTTTCCCTCATTTCGCCTGAGCTCCTGCCCAGCCTGGTGCTCCCCTGCTCTTAGGTGTACCGCTGGTGCGTGAGTGTTACTGGAGGTTTGCATCTGTCCTTGCCTCCTCCTCTTTGATCCTAAGATACGACTCCTGTCTGGGGCTGTAAGGCTCGGTTCCTTTTTAATTTTATAATATTTTCTTGACATGTTATAAAATGCATATGGTCATTATAAAGTGGTTTATTTGTATATGATGTATGCATGTTGTGGCTTAGAAATGCATGATAGGATTAATTCCTGACCGTTTGGGCATTGTGGTACAAAAGTTGGGAATTTTTTTAGCAGAATTGATCGATCGATCTTGAGACCGATCAATCGGTCTGTCATGGTTAAGAGCGCGTGGGGTAGATCAAAACATTAGTTTTTGGTCCCAAGATTATGTTGCAAGCTTCTCCTCCTCTCTAAGAGATAACTTGAAACCATAGCCCTCTCTTTAGATTTCTTCTTGCTCTTAGTGTATATTTGGTATTGCGAGAAAGAATGATGTTGTACACATCAAGGGCTTCGCATCTATCCAAACGAAATCTCATTTCAGCGACATTAGTTTTTCGCAGGAAGTTAAAGCGTCGAGTTTTTAACTCTTTACAGTAAGATTCAAGACTATCTTGCTTTAAATGGGTGTTATATGTGATTATACGCATTTTTACCATGTTTAAATACTATAAATATTGGGTTTTGTGATTAAACCTTGTTTGGTTGGATAGAAGGCATGTTTTGCAATCCTAAGGTTTATTACAAAGTTGGTAAACGTGTGTATACATGATTTTCAAAAGGATGAGTTTTGTAAATTGAGAGAAATTATGAATATGTTGTGAAAACATGATTTTTTTTTATGTTTGGAGCTAACCCTTGGGGTTGAGCCTTGGTTTAAACGATTCAGCTGAGTGGGTGGAACACATTTTGAGAATGTTGGTTAATTTTCCATGGGTGTATGGATGATGTAGCCGTGTGCCTTTAGGCATTTTGTATATGGCTGCGTACGTACAAACGTCTTGATAGTTGTTGTTGTGTGCCTTTAGGCATTTTGTATATGGCAGTGTGTGTATAAATGTCTCAATGGTTATTGTTATGTGCCTTTAAACATTTTATACATGGTTGTGTGCGTACACACATTTTGATAACCATGTTGTGCGCCTTTTTAGTGATTCAATAGATGTACCATAAGAATGTGTTTAATGTGGGCCTTAATTGCTTTTCGGTGAAAGTCCATAAACTTGTGCAAGATAGGTGCTTCGCTCATTCAGGTTAATCCCCGTAAATTAAGTGATTACCGTATTAGGAGGCATTTGTTATTGTAACAATGTATAGAGCTTATCATTACCTAGTAGGTCATTGGATGCCCCGAGCATAGGCTAATGCGTGAGAGTTTATAGTTGTTACCTTTGTCCCTGGGATGACAGGGTCATTACATAGGAATCATGGGTGGTTATGGAAATCAGGTTGGGAAATAACATGTTGTTTATGTTTATTAAACTATTAGACGTTATTGGATTATATGAAAAATAGAGGTTTTAAGAATGTAAAACCATTTTGAGACTTATGTGGTCGAGTTGTTTATATAATCCATGGTTACATGTTACGCTTTTAATATGAGCTAGTCTTTTCCTATTGGGCTTCATCTCACGTTGTTAGATTTAAATAATTTCAGGTGATCCTGATCTTGTGGCTTGAGGTGGCGAAGTTTTATGGGTGATGGTGGACTAGAAAACTTGTAGTTTTCTTATTTTGATTATTTTGAATCATGTAATTATTTTGTGTATGATAATTTATGTTTTTTAAGCCCTAAGGCTATGGTTGTAATGCATGTATTATTGGATGCAAGACTGCCAAAATCTTTATTTTTACAAACGATTAATGCAAAAAATTAACTGGACGGTCAATTGCCAAAACAGGCTCCAAATAAAATTTTTGATGACGAACGATAAAAAAGAAACCCGTGTATCCGAAATTAATTTAGAAGAATACATTTTTACCGATCGAAGCTTCAACTACGATTTGAGTCCGAGTTGAAGCTCCTGCCAAATCTTCTACTATATTCCCTTATGCGATTCCCAGATATAGTATGGGCTATAATCCTCCGAGAACTCGTACTGGCAGAACCATAACAACTTTAGTCTTAGAAGACAAGTTATGAAACTGGTTCACCCTACCCGCATATTTATAGGGCTATAGCAGGGACCTGGGGAGTAATTAAGAGTAAGACTTCCAGTGGAACACAGCCACGTATCAGTGATTTTCGCAATGAAACAAACCTCATAGCGGTATTTGTAATTATGAAAAACTAGCAATGATTTTTGTAATTTCCATAAAATACTGAATTACAGTTCACACCACTAAAGAACTATAATTGCACTCTAACCCATAATCTCAAGATCATCTAGCATTGAGCTCTTGTTATTACATGCTTACCATTTCCTCCCTACGTTAAGATTTTCGATACTTGCCAATTAAATTTAATTACTGACAATTTAATTTAATCGGTATCTTGATATTCTGTAAGTCCTTCTGCTTAACTTATTTGACCGCTGGATAATCAAATCCACCTTTAGGGTTTGGCCCGATCAATCTCAATCTTTCGGGACATGGATTCTATTAATAATTAATATTTATCATATAAATAATATCGCTATCTAACTCACCGGGAATATAGACCCATATAAGATCGTACCCTCTAATGAATCAAAATAACGAATAGATGACATTCAATAATAACCTTGAGGTGCGAATTACCTTGGAGTGTGAATTAATTTATATAAAATTAATTATCCCATACGTCCCGTTTAATACACACAAAATGTACTAACACATAGAGTCGGAACAAAAGACGACGCTATTATCTGTTCCCCATAACCAAGACAGCCTACTAAAACTCTGTGCTATAGTCGTACAGATAGTATGCCCATTTTCATCTAAATAGTGAACATAAAATTTATATTCTGCATGAACCTAAAATCTGATCTTCTGTGTGTAAACCGTACTCTAAACACCAGATTAAATACTATACAGAATATTGGATATCCATGCATAACAAAGAAATGATATACATATATTACTCATAAAGATTCTCATAAAATAGAAAATTAATTTTATTAAAATAAAATTAAATACTAAAAATATGATTTTTAATATACCAACCCCAATAATCTTCCACTTATACTCAAAACTATGCTGTCATACATCTGACTCCCATGCCCTATTCATGACTATCAAAAGTGTTAACCGATAAACTCTTTGTAAAGGATCTGCAAGGTTGTCTCCTGATATAAGCTCTATGTCTGACTGAAAATCTGGGTCTGTGTACCCTAGAGGTACTAGACTATCTGTCTGGTAAACCAACTTATAATCCTTAGTTCTGTTTAAGTACTTGATTATATTCTTTACCGCAGTTCAATACTCCTGCCCTAGGTTAGACTGATATTTGCTAACCATGCCAACGACAAAACAGATATCGGGTCTAGTGCAAAGCATGGCATACATGAGGCTTCCTACTGCCAAAGCATAAAGAACTGCTTTCATCTTCTCTATCTCATTAGGTGTCTTAGGACACTGATCCTTGGATAAAGTGATTCCATGCCTGAAAGGGAGAAACCCTTTCTTGGAATCCTGCATGCTAAAACGAGCAAAGATATCATCGATATATTTTACTTGTGATAAGCCCAACATCTTTTATTTTCGATCTCGCACAAGCTTTGTCCCAATAATGTGACTGGCTTCTCCCAAGTTCTTCATATCGAACTGCCCAGATAACCATACTTTAACCGTACATAATGCCCTATATCATTTCTGATGAGTAAGATATTGTCTACATAAAGTACTAGGAAGATCACCGTGTTTCCGTCACGCTCCTTGTGCACACAGGACTGATCTGGACTTTGATCAAAATCATAAGACTTAATGGCTTGATCAAACCGAGTGTTCCAAGACCTTGATGCCTGCTTAAGTCCATAAATGGATCTCTTAAGCATACACAATATGTGTTCTTGGCTCTTTGCAATGAATTTGTCTAGTTGTATCATATGGATACACTCATCAAGACTTCCGTTAAGAAAAACTGTCTTGATATCCATTTGCCAAATTTTGTAATCAAAATGAGCGACAATAGGTAAGAGAATCTAGATAGACTTAAGCATGGCTATCGGTGAAAAGATTTTCTCATAATCGATCCCTTCTTTCTGAGTGAACCCTTTAGCAACAAGCCTAGCTTTGAAGGTTTCAACCTTTTGGTCTGCTCTTCTCTACCTCTTATAGATCTACTTGCATCCAATGGATTTTATTTCTTCGGGTGGTTCTACAAGTTCCCAGACCTAATTAGAATATATAGATTCTATCTTTGAATTCATAACTCTTTGCTAAAGATTTACATCTTTGTCTTAAAGTACTTCATTGTAGTTACAGGATTCGGTATCTAGTTCTGTCGATATCTTGTCAAAAGACCCTCCCAAGGAACATATACCGATTAGGTTGATGAATAACCCTCCCACTACAACGAGACACTTCCTGTGTCTGTGTACTAGCAACAACATGCTGTCCAGAATCTAAACCCTATGCATCAACACCCTATTCTTGATTTGTACTTATCCCGATAATCCTCCCACTACGACAAGGTAATGGTATATCAGTGACATGTTCTTCCCTTCAATTGGTATTTTCTATCAGTTCTTCCAGAACAATTTTTCTATTGGGCCTGTGGTCCATAGTATAATCGTCTTCCAAGAATCAGGAATTGGTGCTAACAATGACATTTCGATCCTTAGAATTATAAAATAGATCACCATTCGTTCCCTTGTGATACCCTACAAAGAAATAGACTTCTGTCATCGGTTCAAACTTACTCGCGTTCCCTTTCAGCACATGTGCTGGACACTTTCAAATTCGAATGTGTTTCAAACTAGGCTTACTCCCTGTCCATAAATCTGTGGGGGTAGAAGGTACTGACTTAGAAGGTACTAAGTTCAGAATATAAGCCGCTGTCTCTAAAGCGAATCCCCAAAATGAGTCGGGTAAACCTGAATAACTCATCATGGAATTTACCATTTCCATAAGAGTCATATTCTTATTTTCTGCTACACCATTCTGCTACGGAGTGCCAGGTGTAATTAACTGGAATGTAATCCCCTCTGATGACAAGTAGTCCTTAAACTCTCCAAAGAGGTATTCTCCACCACGGTCGAATCGCAGTGATTTGATATTTTTATCTAGACGCTTCTTCGCCTCTGCCATGAATTCTTTGGATTTCTCAAAGCATTCAGACTTACAATGCATCAGGTAAATGTATCCACCCCTTGAGTAGTCATCAATGAAACTAATGAAGTACTAAAAGTGTCACGCCCCAAACTCTGGGTCACATGAAACACCCAAAAACAGCCAAGATAGCACCCAACCCGAGAATTTACACTCAAATTAAACCATACATGCATTGCATATAATCGCCAAATGGCATACATTAGACGGTTCTAACACCGAAAAAACATGTTACAACATACATGTAACAGAAAGAATGAAAAGGAAGACTACTGGTCTTCCACCTCTTTGGCACCTCTAGATCAACCTGCGTGACCAGTACCTGAAGAAAATTAAATTCCACACAGTGAGCCAAGGCTTAGCAGAAACTAGACAGGCATGCAATATAAGCTAAACATGCTAGGAAAACGAGGTGTAGTTTTAGACTCTCTTTCAAGCCTTAAAATAGTTTTCACATGCAAATGGGAAAGCGAGAATATAAACCATCTTTTGACTCACTCACAGGAGCCCTGAAAACAATTTGAAAATGGTTTTAGATCGCGATTCACACAACTCTTAAAAACAATTTGAAATTTGGTCTATTCATCCTACAATACAATACATGCAATCCATGATACACACAACTGGTCCTCACACGCCGCAACCATAGTCCTAACACTGAGATAAAGATCCAAACTCAACTACACATTCCCGAGATAAAATCGTATACTACGGGGTAAAACCATTGACCACGGGGTAAAATCACAAACCACAGGGTAAAATTGCACACTTTACCGAAAGCCACGGGATGAAACCGTGGGCCACGGATTATACCACGGATAAAACCATAAATCGCAGGTTTATATTACAGGATAAAAATGAACACTACAGGATAACACCGAACATTATGGGATAACACTGAATCAAAACATGCATATTAAACTAGGGTTTAAATGCATAAAGTCACGTACTATCACTACGTTACACAAATCACGTCACATGCCACACACGCAACTCACACAGTACCTACAACCCATGCAACATGTATCACATGCATTTATTCCTCATAATCCACATAACCATGCCTATAAAACTTCTGAGTTTTAAAGCATGCAACCACGGTACACGTAACGATACCAAAATCATATAATCCACTAACATAATTTGTACGTAAATAAACAGTTATAAATGCACATAACCATGTATAGCAATGCTTCATGACGCCACCCATCAAAATAAACCAACATCCACTCACCCGAATGACCCGTCCACACACTAAGACCCGTCCACACACCAGGATAACCAACACTTAACCCGGAGGCCAACACCTAAACCTCCCAGGGAACGGTTCTTACTAAAACCATCCTGTAAATCGAATCATGGACCCACACGTCCTGCACATAACCAGCACACACACAATCGTGCCACAACACTCAAAACTAACTATGCCCGTCATCCCCGAGGATGACACCTAAGCAAACACCCCAAGCCACAACACGACTCCCAAAGCCACAACCCGACCAACTGAACCCCAAAAGGCATTCAACAGTATTTCAATGGACTAACCCCATAATTAATCAACCAAATACCATCGAAAACTAATTGGAAACGAAGAAACCAACCACCAAAACACCCACACAAAACAACCCTAGTCCAGTCGATTGGACCCACCCTCCAGTCGACTGAAAAATACACTGGAAAAAGGTCCAAAATGCCCAACACTATTTAGTCGACTAACCCCATGGGTGGGTTCAGTCGACTGAACCCACAGAACCAAGATCCAGTCGACTGACCCCACGGTCCAGTCGACTAAACTCAAGCGAAAACTGGTTCCGAGCTACAGGTTTCAACCTCTAAACCCTGATTCGAAGCCTCCAAACTCCCATCCGACACCCTCAGACATACACATGCCCAAGCCTAACACTAAGACCACAAAAGAAACACCCGACACCCAATTCCATCCACCGAAATTACCAAAAAATGGTTTTTAAACCCAAAAACTCAACTTGATACAAAATCAGATCTACGACAATCTAACTGTTAAAAACACGCACGATTACACGTAGCACCCTTAAAAGACATGAGAATCTAGGATCCTACCTCGGTGAGTTAAAAACACAATGCCTCAAATCACGTGCAAAATTGAGATTCGTCGGAATAGTATTCCGTCTGGATGAACCCGTTGCCCATCGTGCCAATAGCAAGGATCCGTTGTTGGATCATTGAAAATCGAGCTCTGGGCCCCCGAGAACTTAGAGAGAAGGCAGAGAGAATAAAGGAAACTTACTAGAAAAGTTTTGAAAATATCTTTTGAAAATATCTAACTCCAGATATTTATAGGCTTCTAAAGTATATATATTTTTTTAAATTTTTCAAAATTCGCACCGCAATGTCCCACGGCCCTAGGAACCTGTCCTGCATTCATATCTAACCCCGATCATACATCAAAAAGTATTTAAACATGCTAAAATCAAAACGCTAAATGCACGTTGAAAAACCCCGAAAAAGAAAAAGGGTTAGGGTCTTACTACTCTACCCCCTTAAAGGAATTTCGTCCCTGAAACTCAACTCAAGGTCAAAACAACAAATTGTCGATCACAATCGACACAGGTATACGAGATGGTCAGCCAAACCATTCCTAGAAAATAGTTAAACAAGGTCAAGTATTCTAAACAATGGCTAACTGTGGCTTTTGGATTAGGGGATTAAAAATGAGAAAATTCAAAGATATTTTGAAAAATATTTTAAACACCTTGAAAATCAAATTTTGAAGACGCCTTTTGTTGAAAATTGAGTCACCACTTAGTTTTTGAGAAAAACTAAGAAAAACAAAAATGGCTGCTGATCTTGAAAACGTTAACCAGAGAAAAAGGGTTCGGGGGCTAAGGTACAAATCGGGGAAGGTGTTAGGCACCCTGTTCGCCCAACCGTAAGGTTGGCCTATACTAATCATTATTGGTTCTTTAATAGAATTTCTCAAATGCATGCAACTAAAGAAAATGGAGGCAAAGAAAGAACATTCAAAATTAAATATGAAAAATACATAACTTATGTACATAACACTCGAAAACAGATAAGTGTCAAAAGAAAAATCC
Source organism: Heliamphora ciliata (assembly GCA_032360265.1). Classification (NCBI taxonomy): domain Eukaryota; kingdom Viridiplantae; phylum Streptophyta; class Magnoliopsida; order Ericales; family Sarraceniaceae; genus Heliamphora; species Heliamphora ciliata. The sequence goes on from JAUMHN010439801.1 coordinate 11,374, forward strand.
TAAATCCTTTAACATGCAATTTCTATATAAAGGATACATGAGACACATACCCACATGCAATATTGTTTAAACAATCTAAACTAGCATGCTTTAGTTAAAAGAACAAACATGTTAAGTTGCTAAAATTATCTAACTTGGATTGCACAAAAATG
>JAUMHN010439812.1:0-11525 GCA_032360265.1 Heliamphora ciliata
TAAATAAGCAGGAACAAAAATTCAAGAGAGAACAAGGATCAAGAAAAAATCAAGAATTAAGAAAGACAAGAACGATATCTAGAAAATGCCTCGCCAAAAACCCAAAACAAATAACGTAAAAGGATAGATAAACCTGATTTGAAGCCTGAGCTTTGATACCAAATGATGTGAACCCGCAAGAATTTTAATTTCCTTGAACGCACGAACAATTTGAACTAAACCCAATAACGTCAAAATCAAGTCTAGGAACAAATCTTGACCCGCTGAACTCTTGTTTCAAGAACCAAGATTGTAGTTAAGACGCCACAAGGAAGAAATCTGGATAAGTCCTTTAGTTCACTCAAGAACTGCAAGAGAAACTTTCTCTCAAAGAAAATTATACTTCACTTTATTGATCTCAAAATAATACTTGGAGGTTCCTTTATGTAGGAGAAGGTTGCAAGCAATTCCTTGTTTCTAAGCAATGTGGGATAACATGTGCTAGGATCATGTCCACGATTGCACCAATCCTTGCAAGCCAAAACAAAACCTAACTAAATCCAATCATGGGCTGGCTGAAATTACTTAGGCTCAAACCCTTATTCTTCTTGTACTAATTAAAAGCAAAACCCAACATATTAAATCGTCCAACAAGCCCATAAGCATGAATGTTAAAATCCAAAATATTAGGTTGTGCTTCTCACCGTAGCTTGTATCACATGAAGTAGAGCAAGTTCTTCTTCTTGTGATCCCATCTTAAATGGTGGATTCTTGTATAATAAATTGGTATGCTCGGTCCAGACAGATTGCACCAATCCTTGCATTGCATCCTTGATCTTCTTTGCTCTTGATCTTGTGATTAGCCGTTCTGAGACTTGCAATGGTTCTCTGAGACTCTGTCCACGATCTCTAAGACCACCTTAATTCCCATCACCTTGATTCCCATCAAAGGGTTTGGGCCGAAGTAATTTTGGCCAGCCCATGATTGGGTTCAGTTAGGTTTAGTTTTGGCTACCACATATTGTCTCACATTGCTTAGAAATAAGGAATTTCTTCCAACCTTCTCCTATATAAAGGAGCCTCCATGTATTATGTTGGAATGAATAAAGTGAAGTGCAATTTTTTTTTGGTAATTAAATGAAAAATGAAAGTGAAGTGCAATTTTCTTTGACAGAAAGTTTCTCTTGTAGTTCTTGAGTGAATTAAAGGAGTTATCAAGGTTTCTTCCTTGTGGCGTCCTGGCTACAATCTTCGTTCTTGAAACAACAACGGGTCAAGATTTGTTCCTTGGCTTGATTTTCACGTTCTTGGGTTTATTTCAATTTGTTCGTGGGTTCAAGGGGATTCAAATCCTTGCGGGTTCACATCAGTATGGGTAATATGTATATATTCCCTTTGATTTGAAGAGATAAATTGTGATTGTGATGACCCTCCGTGGTTTTGTTGGTAGAGCTGTTATATGGTTTGGGAGGTGCTCTGTGGGTTGTGAGGTCTTCTCAGCTATATTGAAGTTCTTAGACAGGGATTCAGAGGAGTTTGGGGGAGCCATGTATTGCCGTGTGTGTTGGCCCTCTTATTTTTTTTTGTTTAATTAACTGTAACATAAAAGAAAAGAAAAAATGAACAAAATTATAAGGGGCATACCTCAGGCCTTACAACACCCCACCAAAAAAGAAAACCAAAAGAAAAGAAGAGGCTTTTGGCTAAACCAAAACCAAACAAAAAACAACCAACATGAAGATATCGAAAAACAAGTAAGGAAAGGCCACTATTGCCCCACTTATTATCTTTTCATTGTGAGCTTGGTGTCTATCTTTCCCTCCTTCCACACTAGAAGAGCATTCCTTCGCACACAGCAGAACGTTGCTTTTCTGTGATGCTGTGTTTACTTTGGTAATTCATAGGTTTGGCTTTTACTTTCGAATGATGGTGTTTCCCAATGATGGCAGTCTTGATTAAGGTTCTAGCTCTAGTATGGATTTCTGTTATCATCAACATTAGTGTTCTTTTCTATCTTTTCCCCTCATTGGTTGGGGAGCGTGACTATCTCTGTGAGGCTAAGTTACCTTGGTTTGGGTTAGTGGTTTTTCCTTATCCTTTTTTTGGGTAATTAATTGTATCTTAAAAGAAAAGAAAAAAGTACATGATTTCAAGGGGCATACCATAGGTAGTTACATTACTTACAAACATAACAAAACAAACAACAACTTACGAGGGGCATGCCCCAGGAAATACAATCCCAGCTAACCCATTACAAAATAAACATAACAAAACAAAAACAAATAAACGGCAAGACTTAGAAACCTAAACACCCAAAACCCCCAGCAAGAAACAAGCGAATTTACCAACCCGCTGGGCCAAAAGATCTATTTTTCTTTTTCATACCACTAGACATTTTACTCCCTGCCCTTGGTTTAACGGGAGAATGAGGAACTTCAAGCACACCATCAACCAGAGTCCACACATCCTCTGCCTCTCTATCTTCCTCATCTAACTGCTCTGTTACATCAATGGAATTACTTTCAGCAGCTGGCCCTCCTACCACAGCTAAGTTGTTATCCTTCAAGAAACCATTTACTTTTCGCCACCAATTTGGTTAGTACTCTTACTAGAAGCAACCTCACTTAACACTTGAGTCACCTCCTCCTTGTCCACTATAGAAAGCAAAGGACTGTCAATCGGTATATGGGATCCCTCACTATTGCCCTCCTTCCCTTTACCAACTCAAGTCCAGTCATACTCACATGCCACAGGTATGTCCTTGCATTTACTAAGCTCATGATCAAAAGCTTGATAATGAGAGCATACAGACGGTAAGCTTTGGTATTCAACTCTAACTTTCACAATATTCCCTTCACATTTAACAAAAATTGAAGAAGGCAAAGACTTAGCCGCATTGATTTCGATACAAACCCTCGCATACGAAATACGTTGCTTCGAGTCCGTGGCCTTATCTCGGTAAAAAGGAACACCCAAGGCACTCACTATTCTTCTTAAGCATTGAGAGTTCCAGAATTCAAGAGGTAAGTCATGGAATTTTACCCAGATTGGAATTTTAGAGAAAGCCTCCTTAGAGAGCTGAAGTCATATTTTCCTTTGGCACAATATCAAGGGTTTGCCTGAGAAATGCCACGGTCCTTGGTCCAAGATATTCTCCATAGCTTCTACATTGTTGAACTTAAAAATGAAAAAACCCCTTATCATTCTCATACACATCCACCAGACCCTCTTGAGCCCACAAAATCCTGGCCGTGGCTCTAACCAAACCAAAGGTTAAATCTACATCCAGAAAATAGCCCACAAGACATGGTTCCCAAGATTTGTCATCAACCAAATCACCTTTAATTCATATGACATCCGGGTAGTTTAGATCCTTAGATTTAACAAATTCAAAATTGGAAACAGTTAGACTGCAGTTCATTAACACAAAGGCCTAGGATTTCAGTTGGGTCATTTTATCAAACACCTTCCCTATATACGCTAAAGAGGCACTCTTCCCTCCTGTACATGTCTCGGCCACCACCATCGAGTTGTTCTCAGCAACAATAGGGGCCCAAGGCCTCGTAACCCCACCTCCTGACACAAACCCCTAATGGAATCTTTGTCCCTGAGTACGTCCACCACCAAATCGAGCTCCTCTCCTATATGGGACTCGCCCACCTCCCCTGCCCCTTGGGAGATGGTTGAAAAAAGAGTCCCTGCTAGGGTCAAGCACCTCATCAAGCTCCCTTATCTCACTATCATTTGAAACACCATTCCGCACATGAAAATCAACCTCAAGACCAAACATTCTAAGCCTATGCCCCGTACTAAGGTAACCTCTAATCGCGATCCAGAGGATAAAACTAACGTGAGGAATGTGGTGTTTGAACCACACCAATTTACACTAAGAATGCGCTGGCTTATGGACCCGAATCTCCTCCCAAAGGGACTCAATCGAGAATTTATTACCATTAAGGGCCCACTTGATTCTATCACAACGGGATGCATCAGGGAAAAAGCTAACAGCCCTACGCATCTCCAAAAGATCCAGCGTCATAGCAGAGAGCCATCTCCAGTGGTCACCATCCACAATTTGCTTAACCTTAGCATCCAAGCTCATACCGGAGTCATACACAATCCTAGACCCCCTAGCCTCAACCAAAGACCCCCAAGGATGCCAAGGGTCTAACCACAAGAAAGTCTCGTCACCATTACCAACCTCGTAAAGAAAAAAATGCTTAACCAACGGTCGAAATTGGAGGATCTTCCTCCAGCACCAGGAGGACAACTGCGGTATCTTAACTGCCCAAAAGGATTTACCACGAAGAATATTAGATTTAATCCACATGCACCACAGGGAAACATCACCCCCAATTAACAGGACCCAAATATGCTTGGCCACCGTAGCTTTATTCCACAGAACCAAGGATTTAATCCCAAGGCCACCCTCTTAACAAGGGACACGCACCTCCTCCCAACTGACTTTAGCACCAGATGACTTCATATCAGGACCACTCCATAAGAAAGCCCAAAGTAAACTCTCAACCTCACGAAACACTTTCTTGGTGAGGATAAACAAAAAGGACCAATAAATCTGCATGGAGAAAAGAATAGAGCCAATCAACTGGACTCTACTAGCGTAAGAGAGAAACTTACTAGTCTAAACCTGGATCCTACCAACAATCCTATAATGAGAGGCTTATAATCCCAGTGTGTAAGCTTGGTAGTAATAAGGGAAACCCCTAGATACCTAACAGGAAGCGAGCCCTCACGAAAACCAAGAACATCCAAAATCTCCTGCTTCAAAACACTGCCAACCCCAGAGAAATATATGTCACTTTTTTGGGGACTGGGGGAAAGACCAAACAGCCTCTGGAAATCATCCAGAACCTGCCGAATAACTCTAACAGAAGTAACCTTAGCCGTAGAGAAGACCATAAGGTCATCAGCAAAGCAGAGGTGAACAATCCTATTCTTCCCACACCTCCAATGGTAGTTAAACGGGGTCTCATGCATGCGCTTCTCAAACAAGCCATCCAACACCTCCATAGCCATAACAAAGAGATACATAAGGGATCCCTCTACCGAAGACCTTTCCTACTCCGAAAGAAACCTTGTAGCTCACCATTGATACAGATGGAGAAGCTAGGGGAAGTAATACACTCCTTGATCCAAATAACCATTCTCTCCAAGAACCCCATGCACCTAAGAACCTCAATCATAAAGTCCCAACGCACATTATCATAAGCTTTCATGATGTTAATTTTAAGAGCACACCTGGGACCACAACTTTGCTTATGATAATCCCTAAGGAGCTCCGAAGATAGGAAAATATTGTTCGCAATCCTCTGCCCCTTAACAAAAGCTGATTGGGCAGAATTTACAAACTTATTGTCCATACAAAAGGAGAGAAGGAGTAACGGGGAGAGCTTCTCTCTCTAGAGAAAGCTCTCCCCAAGGAATCAATGGTGGACTCGCGTGGATCACACCCATGGCAATGGGGGGGTGGATCTGAGAGAAGCTCCACTAGAGCAAGGTGCGTGGATGTTTTGTTAGTTGATCTCAGTTTAGTTCCGATCTAACCCGCCTTGCAAATCGAGATGAGGGTTCACTTTTGAGAACTGTGGTTTTAGCTTCCGTCATAGGGTCTGGTTTGGGGGATTGTTCAGACGACGTTGGTTGTGGCTCCAACATTTGCTCGGTCATTTGGTCATTGCTGCACGTCTAGATTTTCGATATTGATTTGCTCTGGCTAATACGTGATCAAATTTCATTTGAAGAATATAATGTGTTGAGGAAGATGATGGGTGAGTCTGCGTTTTCTTCATACGTCTGAGTCTGGTTGGATAAAGCTTTGTGGGGTATAAGTGATCTTAAATCAGATTTGGCTTCTTTTGCTTATTTTCCCCTAGATTAATGATAGATCTGGTATAGATTTTGACTTAATGCGAGGTGGGTTTAGGATCGTCTATGGATAGTCTAGTTCGGGCCTTTTGCTTTGCATAAATGATTAGACCTTGTTGTTGCTGATTTACAGCAATTTCGTTATGTTTGGTTCTACAATGGAGTTTTGTTCTACATTGGAATCTGGTGTATGTATTTTTTCAAAATGGGCTTCCGGAGTTTCCATGGGATTCGCCATCTTAGCTTCGCTTGAGAAGTTGCTGATGCGCTCTTCTCTGATTTATCCACACTGTGCTGCGCAGCTTTTGCCATGGATGAAGCTGCAATACCTAGGAGTTCCAGGGTGTTCATCCCACTGGAGAAGATGACGCGTGCTTGCACGCTTTTGCTTGCGCGTGAAACCTGCTTGGCTGGGGCTACCTTGCAGCTGGCGTGAGCTGCTCTATAGCGTGTCCAGTTGGTGGTTGGCCCAGTTTCTTTTTCGGCTTGGTGAGTATGGTGGTTTTCAAAAACCATTGGTGTTTTTTAATTCTGTGGGCGGTGTTTGGGGTTCCTAGGTGGCTTTGCAGTAGACGTTTACAGGTCTGTTGCAAGCTTCATGTGTAGATCTGAAACCTCACGAAGTGCACAATTGCGCTGATAGCTTATGGTTTGTAAAGGTGGCGGGGCCCACCTAGTAATACATAAGATTTGTTGCTTGGGTCCCGTTGATGGATGGTTCATTGGTTTGTTATTTTGGAATTTGGTAAGACCCGCAAGATTTGACAAGGTAATCAGCTGGGTCTTGCATTCTTGATTAGCCACTGGTTTACACAAGCCGCAGCCATACACTATGGGCGGTATGTGGGACCTTCGGTTTCCTTATGACATGTAACATGGACCCCTATTATTGTAAAACCATGGCTGGAGACACCATGGTTTGCAACTTTTTGGGTGAACCCCACTGTGTGACCTTTGATTTATGGGACTATTGTGGCAGAATAGTTCTTTATCCATGGGTGGTGCTTAGGAGAACGACACTCTATTTTGTCACGTTGTGGTGATTTAATGAGGTTAATTCTGGCATGTTGGTTTCATGCATCAATTGAAAATATGGGATGCAGTGTACTAGTTGGTAATTTTGTGGTGGATCAATTGGTGGGTCCCACCACATTGATGATCTGTTGGTAAGCTAAATTGTGTTGATGGGCCAATGGGCTGTTGGTGGGCTTTTTTTTGGGTAATTAAATGTAACATAAAAGAAAAAAAAGTATACATGTTTACAAGGCGCATACCCCAGGTAAATACAACAATACCATAAAGGGAGAAAGCTCCCTATAACCAAGTCAACCCCAGATAACAACCAATACCTTAAAAACAAAAGGACACAACCCCCACTTAAAAGCGGGGGGGAACTAGCGAGTAAAAACACATTCCATGCACAACCCGCATGGAAGGGAAAAACCACAGACAATACCAAAACATAATAGTCATAAGACGCCTAACTAAAATCAAGGAACTGACAAGGATGAAGAAATTCCACTGACCCAAACCAAGGTAAGCCTAGTCTCACAGAGATAGTCACGCTCCCCAACTAATAGGGAGGAAAGGATAGAGATAGGCAAACCACTGTTGAAGAGAGTAAAAAATCCATACCAGTGCTAGAACCTCAATCAAGACAGCCATCATTGGGAAACATCAACAAAAATGACTGACAACAGAACCACTAAGGATCAAGCCACAGGTCCAAAGGACAACCGAGAGGGAACCAACAGAGGTCGAAGAGCAAAGTACCAGAGGTAGATGGGCCCCCAGCCAGCCAAAGAAGCAACGATAGATTAGCCCCAGAAACTATAGCTCAAATCCGGCCAAAACAAAAAACCAACCTCCCCAAGTTAGCACGAAGTTATGGGCAGAACAACACCAGAGAGACTGGCTAAGAGGAAACCTAGGCCATCCCAAAGGAACCTCTACCATCGGATCTAGACAAAGCAGACCATTAGCTAGAATCCCACTCAATGAACCACCAAAGACCCCATCGTAGGTGGGAGCTAGAAGTGCAAACAGGTCCTCATCAAGAGCCAAAATGAACTTCCAACGAAAAACTCCTCAATGGCCTAAACCAAGAACTACAATATAGCTGAGAAGACGTCCCAACCCTGGTGGCTCAGGAGGTCGAAGAAGGCTAGTTCTCAAACCACGGCGCTAGGGCGCATGAGAAAGGCCAGCTCCACAGAAACCTCGGCTCGGAATCAAAAGGCCAGCACCTAACTAAAACTGCCATCGGGCCCACCTGAGGTCGGAGAGAACTGGATCACAAACCACGGCGCTTAGGCACATGAGACAGGACAGCCCTGAGGGAAACCTCAGCTCGAAAACAGAAAGGCCAACACCAAACCAAAACTGCCATCGGGTCCATCCCCGCACCCAAGCCAACGTAGCCTAAGCAGATGAGTAAAAGAGAACCTCCCAAGCCAGATACAACTCTCACAATGGGCAATCCCGAGAGCCATCCTAATCATAATAAACCCTAATAACATCAAAGCCTGCTCCTAATTCAACATTTTAAAGCAGACGGGGCCTAACAAAAATTTACATTCAATATAGAAATAGGGCCCGCCACTAGCAAAAGAACCTCCATGCAATTAAACACTGGGCAAGCTTCGAAATCCCAGCAAAGTGGACCCCATGTTTACAAGGCGGTTTCACAAAAACCACCATGCATCCCACAGTTTTGAAACCCACATGGGATAAGTTCACTGGGACCCAAAAAGGCCCTCACCGCTTGGCGGGCTCAATTCCCGCCCAAATGCAACATGATTTCATATGTTCCTCAATGGACCGTGGGGTCCAGTCCCAACCTGGCCCATGCTGCCCCAAGTTTGTAGGTCCCACCAGTTCACACGACAACCCATGACTGCACCTGCTCCTTGACTATCAAAGCTGATAAATAGCCAAAAACCGTGGGCAGCTGATCTCAGCTTTGCCAAACACAGCTAAAAGCAATTCACACAGGCCAAGCAAGTTTCCCTTGCACACTCTCAGCTCGAGCGTGAGACCCACGCTTCTTCTCCATCACAACATGGTGAGAATAGACCATGCCACAGCGATTTATAGAACTGTTGTCAATAAAAATATCACGTAAGTAGCAAAGCTGAACCCGGCACGAGGTAGGACCAAATCCCACTCAAAGCAAGTCGCAAAGCAGATTGACATTGAAATCTACCATGGAGTGCAACCATCATGATGGGAATCAAGGTGGTCTTAGAGATGGTGGACAGAGTCTCAGAGAACCGTTGCAAGTCCCAGAATGACCAATCACAAGATCAAGAGCCAAGAAGATCAAGGATGCAATATAAGGATTTGTGCAATCTGTCTGGACCTAGCATGCCAATTTATTATTCAAGAATCCACCGTTTAAGATGGGATCACAAAAAGAAGAACCTGCTGCACTTCATGTGATACAGGCTACGGAGAGAAGCACAACCTAATATTTTGGATTTTAATATCCATGCTTTTGGGCTTGTTGGACTATTTAATTTGTTGGGTTTTGCTTTTAATTATTACAAGAAGAATAAGAGTGTGGGCCTAAATAATTTCAGCCAGCCCATGATTGGATTTAGTTAGGTTTAGTTTTGGCTAGCAAGGATTGGTGCAATCGTAGCACATGATCCTAGCTCATGTTATCCCACATTGCTTAGAAATAAGGAATTGCTTCCAACCTTCTCCTATATAAAGGAACCTCCATGTATTATTTTGACATTAATAAAGTGAAGTAAAATTTTCTTTGAGATAAAGTTTCTCTTGTAGTTCTTGAGTGAACTAAAGGACTTATCAAGGTTTCATCCTTATGACGTCCTAACTACAATCTTGGTTCTTGAAACAAGAGTTCAACGGGTCAAGATTTGTTCCTTGACTTGATTTTGACATTTTTGGGTTTAGTTCAAATTGTTCGTGGGTTCAAGGGAATTCAAATCCTTGCGGGTTCACATCATTTGGTATCAGAGCGCAAGCTTCAAATAAGGTCTATCTATTCTTTTACGTTCTTTGTTTTGGGTTTTTGTCCAGACATTTTCTAGGTATCGTTCTTGGCTTTCTTAATTCTTGGTATTTTTTTCTTGATCCTTGTTCTTTCTTGAATTTTTGTTCCTCCTTGTTTAGCGTCATTTTTTATTCTTGTCAATTACTTATTTTTAATCTTTCCTTGAGTCCATTTGTTTTTATTCCCTAGTTTTTTTTTTAAAAAAAAGAAGGGATCAATATCTTTTGATTCTGAAATTCATTTAAATCAATATCTTTTGAGATCAATCAATATCTTTTGTTGAAATCTTGTGTTGCATAAGGAGGGGCGGCTAGGGTTTGAGTTGGCGGCTAGGGTTTCTGCAGGGTTTTAGCCGTACAAAAAAAAAAGGGGGAAAGAGAAAAAAAAAAGAAAAGAAAAAAAAAAGAGAAGAAGTTATTTTTTTGGCAATAGATATTCAAGTACTTTATGTGGCTAATGTAGTGAACCTTGTTTTCCAATTGTTTGCGTATCTCATCAGTTAATATATCATCGTTGGTATTTTTCGTTTGTCTTTTTTCTCTCCCCAACGTCCGTATATTCCGTGTCACTTTTATTCCCCTTTGTTTTTTGGATCTATTGCTAGTTGGGACAATACAAGTTGTTCGTTGGATGAAATTTAATTAGTTCTTAAAGAACTTGTAAGGGAAACAAGAGCGGTAAAAGGCAAGAGTGGGTGAGCTTATTGTCGAGAGAAAGCCGAAAGAGTGCATACACGAGTGGAGTGATCTTATTTAAGTGCAAACACGAAAGGGAGTGTGTGAGAATTTATTTCTAACATTTGTTTGTTTCTTTAGTTTCAAATAAATGTCTTTCAGGGATGAAGGTTCAGACGAGCGAAGAGAGCCACTCATGTTGCATACTATATAGCAACAATTTGAACGCATGAATGTGGTGTTTAATGAAATCTGGGATCGAATGGATAGGCAAGACGCTGTTATTGCTACATGGCGTGATGAACAAAACTAAAGAAGGCAAGACGAGCATGCTTCTGATGACAACCAAGAAGTCGAATTCAACGATGAAGAGGATCAAGGTCCTTTGAACAGAGACGGCAGGGTCGTACCAAGAGGCAGAAGGCATGGTCTAGATTTTCAAAGAGATCTAAGATGGCGAGATGGAGTTGACAAAAATCTAGGAAGCATCAAGATGAAGATTCCATCATTCCAAGGGAAGAATGATCCGAAAGCATACTTAGAATGGGAGAAGAAGGTTGAGTTGATTTTTGAGTGCCATAATTACTGTGAGGAGAAAAAGGTAAAACTCGCCGTCATTAAATTTACTGATTGTGCTATTATATGGTGGGATCAACTTGTGATGAACAAAAGGAGAAACCGTGAGAGGCCTATTGAGACATGGGAGGAGATGAAGGCAATCATGAAGAGGTAATTTTTTCCAAGTCAGTAAGTACTATAGGGATTTATATCAGAAGTTACAATGCCTTACTCAAGGTTATCGGAGTGTGGATGACTACAACAAAGAGATGGAGATAGCCATGATTCGGGCTAACATCGAAGAAGAAAGAGAAGCTACCATGGCAAGGTTTTTGAATGGGCTGAACCGGGATATTGCCAACATAGTAGAATTACAACACTACGTAGAGTTGGAGGACATGGTGCAT
>JAUMHN010439823.1:0-11525 GCA_032360265.1 Heliamphora ciliata
GGAGACGTTCATGCCCCACAGGAACAAGTGGGCGGTGCTGACGTCATGCAAGAGATGCTCACCACCATGAGAGCTATGGCTGAGGCATCCAGGACTAGAGTGAAGGCTCCTGAGCCAAGAGCCTCTGTGGCTATGAGGGGATTTCGGCGGTTGGATCCTCTAATCTTTTCTGGAGAGCCAGACCCTAAAGTTGCTACTGAGTGGTTGAAAGTGACCACGACTATCATCAATACTCTGGATATCGAGGAGGATGCTCTGCGGGTGAAGTTGGCGATGTTCCAACTATGGGAAGATGCCAGGAGTGGTGGAAGTTCGCCAAGACCACGGTGGAGGACACATGGGCCATTTTCACAAGAGTCTTCTTGGAGAAGTATTTCCCAAGATCTTCGAGAGATACATACCGAGAGGAGTTCCTTTCCCTTGTTCAGGAAAACCTTTCTGTGGTTCAGAATGAGGCCAAGTTCGCAAATCTGTCACGGTTTGCATCTGATATGGTGTCTACGGAGGAGTTACGCACTAGGAGGTTTGAGAGGGGCCTTCGACCTACCATCAAGGACAGGATCGCAGCTCTGGGCTTGGAGGTGTACATCACGCTGGTGGAAGTCGCCATCCGAGTGGAGAAATCGCTAGCAGAGAGCTGCAGAGTTAGAGAGAGTGGGAGTCAGCAGAGAAGTGGAGATGCACTGTTTTAGAGGCGCGGGAAAAAGTGCCAGAGGTCATCTGGACCTAGTTCTCATTTTGTTGGCTCGTATTAGCTGCAGTCGTCCACACCTGCACCATCAGTGGCCTCGACAGGAAGGCCAGAGCAGAGAGAGCTGATTTGTTATCGATGCGAACAGCCAGGGCATCGTTCAGTTGAGTACCCGCAAAAGGGCCAGATCTAGAGTTCAGCGTCTGTCCAATCACAGGCGAGAGACCCACCAGTATGCTTTGGGTGTGGTCAGTCCAGGCTTATTCGCAAATACTGTCCCTGGAAAGGGAATGTTCAAAGTGCGACGGGAGCACTAGCTGCTCCATCTGCACAGAGACGGCAGACTCCTCAGTATCCTAGGGCTCAGACGTCTAGGTTTGCAGAGGGAGGTACCTCAACACAGTTTGTGAGGCAGCCGATGACTCAGGGATATGGTGGACTGACCAGATCACCGCAAGCCAGGGCTTATGTTCTTGCTGATCATAGTACTTCCAAAGCACCAGTTGCATTTGATGCTACAGCTACTCCAGCTATGATCAGAGGTACTCTTCTAGTCTTTAGGTCATGGGCCAGTGTTCTCATCAACACGGGAGCATCACATTCTTTTATCTCTTCTACTTTTGCATCTACATTGGGATTACAGTTAGACCCGTTAGGTAGTGTAGTGAGCGTAGAGACCCCAGTTAGTGAGAATGTGGTGTTGAGTAGAGTTTGTAGATCCTGCGAATTAGAAGTCGCCGGTCGTTGTTTAGAGTTTGATTTTATCATTCTAGACATTTGATGTCATCCTAGGGATGGACTGGCTGACTACCTACCATACCTATATAGATTGCGAGCGACGGAGGGTGTCGATCTGTACGCCGGAGGGTGACTGCTTCTACTTTGTGGGTGATCAGGATGAGGGCTTGGTGTCTATGCCCGGTGCTGCTCGGGTTCGAGGGAACTTGGGTTTCCTCTTTTCTGCTCTCAGGTTGGATGAGCTGGGTGAGGTTCGAGGAGAGCTAGCCCTGTGGTCTGTGATTACCCAGATGTCTTCCCAGATGATCTGTTTGAGTTACCACCGAGTAGAGATGTGGAGTTCTCTATTGATCTTGTTCCAAGAGTAGCTCGCATCTCTATGCCATCGTATCGCTTTGCACCTGCTAAGTTGCGAGAACTCAAGGTGCAGTTGCAGGAGTTGTTAGACAAGGGGTTTGTGCGGTCGACTATATCTCCGTGGGGAGCTCCAGCTCTTTTTGCAAAGAAGAAGGATGGATCCCTGAGATTGTGCATAGACTACAGGAAGCTGAACCAGGTAACGGTGAAGAATAAGTATCCTATGCCGAGGATTGATGACCTGTTTGATCAGCTGAAGGGTTCAAGCTGTTTCTATAAGATTGACTTGAGGTCAGGGTATCACCAGCTGAGGATTAGGGACGAGGACATAGCGAAGACTGCCTTTTGGACTCGTTATGGTCACTACGAGTTTCTGGTCATGCCATTCGATTTGACGAACGCCCCTGCAACATTTATGGATTTGATGAACTGTATCTTCCACCTTTATCTGGAGAGTTTTGTGGTCGGGTTCGTGGATGACATTTTGATCTATTCACCTACGAGGGAGATGCATGAGGAGCATCTGCATGTTGTCCTCTAGCTTCTGAGAGAGCATCGCTTGTACGTGAAGTTTGAGAAGTGCAAGTTCTGGATGTCAGAGGTGAGATTCATTGGCCACGTGGTGTCGAAGGATGGGGTACCGGTGGACTCGTCGAAGACCGATGCCGTGATGGATTGGCAGCGACTGAGGAACGTCTTTGAGATCTGCAATTTTTTGGGTCTGGTAGGCTATTATCGGCGTTTCGTGAAGGAATTTTCTAGGTTGGCAGCACCTATGACGTGTCTAACGCGGAAGGGAGTTGTGTTCGTGTGGAGCGAGTCTTGTGAGTCAGCTTTCTAGGAGCTGAAGAGGAGATTGACAAGTGTGCTAGTGCTGATTATTCCAGAGTGAGGTCTGGGGTATACAGTGTATTGTGATGTAACGCACGAGGGTTTGGGCTGCGTATTGATGCAGGGGGTAAGGTTATAGCCTACGGCTCGCGGCAGCTAAAGACACACGAGAAGAACTACCCGACGCATGATCTGGAGTTAGCAACTGTGGCCTTCGCTTTGAAGACATGGCGGGATTATCTATATGGTGAGTACTTCGAGGTTTTCTCTGATCACAAGAGCTTAAAATACTTGTTTTCGCAGAAAGACTTGAATCTTCGCCAACGACGATGGATGGAGTTGTTGGGAGACTACGACTTTGATTTGCAGTACCATTCGGGGAAGGCAAATGTCGTAGATGATGCACTCAGTAGGAGATCTCATGGTTCGTTAGCTTTTGTGGCTATACAAGAATCGGATATTCTTAGAGATATTGGAGAGTTTGATCTGTGTCTCGGAGAGACAGGGGCAGGTGCGACCTTATATTCAGTAGCTTCACAGCCCGCATTGGTTGAACGCGTGTTAGGGGCTCAGCGAATCGATCAGGAGGCTCAGATGATACGGGACCATATTGCTAGTGGGAAGGGTATAGCAGGATGGACGGTGGGTTCAGATCAGAGTTTGAGGTTGACAGGGCGTCTGTTTGTGCCAGAATCGTGCTGTGCTGAGGTGCTACATGAGTTTCATCATTCACGCCTTGCAGTGCATCCAGGAGGCACAAAGATGTATCATGACTTGCGTCGTCAGTTCTAGTGGACGAGAATGAAGAGGGATGTGATCTGGTTCGTTTCTCAATGCCTTACTTGTTACTAAGTAAAGGTCGAACATTAGAGACTAGCAGGATTGTTGCCGCCGTTGCCTATATCTGAGTGAAAGTGGGAGAATATCACGATCGATTTCGTATCGGGACTTCCTTGATCGGCGATGGGACACGATGCTGTTTGGGTTGTGGTTGATAGATTGACGAAGTCTGCACATTTTCTCCCCATTCGACTGAAGGATTCAGTGGACTGGCTGACCAGATTGTATATCTGAGAGATAGTCTGATTACACGAAATACCTGTGACTATTGTTTCTAATTGAGACCCGCGCTTTACCTCGTACTTTTGGCAGAGTCTTCAGATGGCTTTGGAGACGAGCTTGACTTTTAGCACAGCTTTTCACCCACAGATCGATGGTCAGTCTGAGAGGACCATCCAAATTTTGGAGAACATGTTGAGAGCCTGTGTGCTTGATATTTGGGATTCTTAGGAGGATCATCTATCGTTGGCAGAGTTTGCATACAACAACAGTTACCAGTCCAGTATTGGGATGGCACAGTATGAGGCTCTGTATGGTAGGCCGTGTAGATCGCTGGTGTGTTGGACAGAGGTGGGTGAGACCACTATTTTGGGACTTGACATAGTACGGGAGATTACGGAGCAGATTACCGTGATTCGTCAGCGTCTGATGACAGCTCAGAGCTGGCAGAAAAGTTATGCAGATCAGTGGAGAAGACCATTAGAGTTTGTAGTGGGGGATCATGTGTTTCTGAAGGTCTCGCCACATAGAGGTTTGATGAGGTTTGGGCGTAGCAGGAAGCTATCACCACGTTTCATTGGACCATTTGAGATCCTGGAAAGGATTGAGGTGGTAGCATACCGTCTGACCTTGCCACCTCAGTTAGCATCTGTGCATAACGTGTTTCATGTTTCCATGCTTCGAAAGTATGAGCCAGATCCGTCACATGTTCTGGATTGGGCCGAGTTGCGAGTTGATGATGATATCACATATGACAAGCGTCCAGTGTAGATCCTAGATACAATGGAGCAGGTGTTACGGGGGAGAATAATTGCTTATATCAAGGTTCAGTGGCTTCATCACGGAGTTGAAGAAGCGACTTGGGAGCTCGAGTCTGTGATGCGTGCTAGATACTCAGACCTGTTTATCTCGTGACCTGGTAGTGAATTTCGGCGGTGAAATTCCTTAAGGGGGAAGAGTTGTGAGACCCAAAACCTTGTTATTTTGAGTTATTTATATATGTGACGTGTTTCTTTCAATATATGAATAGTCTCGATGCATGGTTTATGTTTCTAAGTTGTAGAACAGCATGTATAAATGTGTTTTACACTTATTCGGGCTTTGTTTAGGCTTGATGGGCTGATTTTTGGGCTGTAAAATCAAAGCATGAACTAGTACGCTTCTGCCCTGGGGTTCAGTCGACTGGAGGGGTTAGTCTAGTCGACTGGACCGAAAATTTTTAGTTCGGTCAAACAAACTAGGGGGTTCGGTCGACTGAACAAAAGATATTTGCCATGCTTATAAATATCCCAGTGGTTGAGATATTTTGAAAAACCTTTCTTCCAAGCTAAGTTTCCTGTTTCTCTGCCTTCTCTCTAGCTTTTGAGGGACCGGGGCTTGGTATTTTGTTAGATTGTTTTAAAATCCTTGCTATCGGGGACGTGGGCTTCGCACCCATCTAGTCAAACTCTCGTTCTGACGAGGTTCAATTTTTAAGGTTTCGAGTTTTGACTCTCCGAGATAGGATTTTAAACTCTACTGCTGTATAAGGGTGTCATATGTAATTATACGTGTTTTCACCGGGTAGAAAATATATCAAATGTCATATTTATATTTAAACCTTATTTTTCGGGTAAAAAGCATTTTTTTTGCTTTTCTTGGTTTATTACATTAAATGACTTGTGGACGTATGGTTTTCAAAGGTGGGTTTGAAAATGGTGATTTTTTGATGAAAATCTCAACACTTGGTGTTTTGGAGGTTTTGAGCCAACCTTTGGGGTTGAGTCTCCATTTTGAAACGTTTTGTTGAAAACGAAAAAAAATATTTTGAAATATTTTTGTTTGATCCCCATGTTGATGGATGAATCTATATACATGTTTCATTTATATTTGTAAAAATATTTTTCGTAGTTGAGCTACGAAATGGTTTTCAAAATGATTCTCTAGGTGTACCGGGATAGCGGGTATTTGGCACAAGTTGCCCTCGGTGAAAGTCTGGAAATGTGCACAGTATAGGTAGCTTTATCTTTCTGGATAATTCCCGTAGAGAATGTGGTAGGTGCTCTTATCCTTCGGTGTTAGTCTGTAAAGTTATCTTTTACGTTATGCTGTTCCGTATAGAACCCGACAGATCGATGGTCAGTCTGAGAGGACCATCCAAATTTTGGAGAACATGTTGAGAGCCTGTGTGCTTGATATTTGGGATTCTTAGGAGGATCATCTATCGTTGGCAGAGTTTGCATACAACAACAGTTACCAGTCCAGTATTGGGATGGCACAGTATGAGGCTCTGTATGGTAGGCCGTGTAGATCGCTGGTGTGTTGGACAGAGGTGGGTGAGACCACTATTTTGGGACTTGACATAGTACGGGAGATTACGGAGCAGATTACCGTGATTCGTCAGCGTCTGATGACAGCTCAGAGCTGGCAGAAAAGTTATGCAGATCAGTGGAGAAGACCATTAGAGTTTGTAGTGGGGGATCATGTGTTTCTGAAGGTCTCGCCACATAGAGGTTTGATGAGGTTTGGGCGTAGCAGGAAGCTATCACCACGTTTCATTGGACCATTTGAGATCCTGGAAAGGATTGAGGTGGTAGCATACCGTCTGACCTTGCCACCTCAGTTAGCATCTGTGCATAACGTGTTTCATGTTTCCATGCTTCGAAAGTATGAGCCAGATCCGTCACATGTTCTGGATTGGGCCGAGTTGCGAGTTGATGATGATATCACATATGACAAGCGTCCAGTGTAGATCCTAGATACAATGGAGCAGGTGTTACGGGGGAGAATAATTGCTTATATCAAGGTTCAGTGGCTTCATCACGGAGTTGAAGAAGCGACTTGGGAGCTCGAGTCTGTGATGCGTGCTAGATACTCAGACCTGTTTATCTCGTGACCTGGTAGTGAATTTCGGCGGTGAAATTCCTTAAGGGGGAAGAGTTGTGAGACCCAAAACCTTGTTATTTTGAGTTATTTATATATGTGACGTGTTTCTTTCAATATATGAATAGTCTCGATGCATGGTTTATGTTTCTAAGTTGTAGAACAGCATGTATAAATGTGTTTTACACTTATTCGGGCTTTGTTTAGGCTTGATGGGCTGATTTTTGGGCTGTAAAATCAAAGCATGAACTAGTACGCTTCTGCCCTGGGGTTCAGTCGACTGGAGGGGTTAGTCTAGTCGACTGGACCGAAAATTTTTAGTTCGGTCAAACAAACTAGGGGGTTCGGTCGACTGAACAAAAGATATTTGCCATGCTTATAAATATCCCAGTGGTTGAGATATTTTGAAAAACCTTTCTTCCAAGCTAAGTTTCCTGTTTCTCTGCCTTCTCTCTAGCTTTTGAGGGACCGGGGCTTGGTATTTTGTTAGATTGTTTTAAAATCCTTGCTATCGGGGACGTGGGCTTCGCACCCATCTAGTCAAACTCTCGTTCTGACGAGGTTCAATTTTTAAGGTTTCGAGTTTTGACTCTCCGAGATAGGATTTTAAACTCTACTGCTGTATAAGGGTGTCATATGTAATTATACGTGTTTTCACCGGGTAGAAAATATATCAAATGTCATATTTATATTTAAACCTTATTTTTCGGGTAAAAAGCATTTTTTTTGCTTTTCTTGGTTTATTACATTAAATGACTTGTGGACGTATGGTTTTCAAAGGTGGGTTTGAAAATGGTGATTTTTTGATGAAAATCTCAACACTTGGTGTTTTGGAGGTTTTGAGCCAACCTTTGGGGTTGAGTCTCCATTTTGAAACGTTTTGTTGAAAACGAAAAAAAATATTTTGAAATATTTTTGTTTGATCCCCATGTTGATGGATGAATCTATATACATGTTTCATTTATATTTGTAAAAATATTTTTCGTAGTTGAGCTACGAAATGGTTTTCAAAATGATTCTCTAGGTGTACCGGGATAGCGGGTATTTGGCACAAGTTGCCCTCGGTGAAAGTCTGGAAATGTGCACAGTATAGGTAGCTTTATCTTTCTGGATAATTCCCGTAGAGAATGTGGTAGGTGCTCTTATCCTTCGGTGTTAGTCTGTAAAGTTATCTTTTACGTTATGCTGTTCCGTATAGAACCCGACATTACCAAACCGGTCCTATGATGTATAGGGATTGGGTAAGGGGTAGGAGTCTATAGTTGTTAACTCTGTCCCCTTGTGACAGAGTTGGTACATAGAATTCATTTTATCTTTCCTTGGTGTGTGATCCGAGTAGAAAATGACGTTTTGGTTACTGTTTTCTTTCAACTGTAAAACGTTATTTTGCATTGTATAAATACTTGGTTGTGAAGGAAAAACTGTTTTGGAGGTTTGTGGGAAACTTGGGGTTTTATGACGTAAAACCTTTTTGGCTTGTGGTTGAGTTTGCTCCCATTACATGATTGCATATTCTGCTTTACAGCTTTATAGTATGTTTTTATTGGGGTTCGACTCACGGTGTGGGATTTTCCTGAAAAACTATTTTCAGGTTTGGAAGTTGATGATCACGATGAGTTGATCTAGTGATACCTGTGGTGGCGAAAGACTTTTCTAGTTTTTCTTTTGTATGTCTGCCTGAAGGCATGCTTTGTACGCCTCTGGGTGATATATTTATCCATGTTGAATTTGATATTTACTGTGTATGAAAGGTGCATGTTGGGTATTCTTCTGATTTCAATCGGTGGACTTGAATGTATGAAAACTTATTTTCATAAAACTGGTGTTTGGTGGATTTTTTCGTGACCCTGGATTTTAGGGCGTGACATGAGATATGTGGATCTTATGTTGGGTGTTTAGAAAGTGTCATTCTTGAAAATGAATAAAAATCGAAATGATGAGGTTTTGTTACATTGATGAAAATTGCTAAGGATTGAAGTATTTGAATTATTGATTGAAAAACGTAATGGGATACAAACTGAACTAATGTTGATTATCTCACAAAATGTAAGATTTTAGAGTTATTTGAGAAATCTGGGGTTTAAGGAAATAGTTAACCTTGAATTTTTTAAGAAATTGTTGCACCAAAAGGGTTTTCGGTTGGTTATTCTGTTTCACTTAAACTTTTATGCCCCGGGAAAGATTTTAATATGATTTGTTCCTCTTTTTAAAATTAAATTCTTGGCCCCAACCATGTTAAAAGGTGTAAAAATTCTTTTAAGTATTGAAAATTATATTTTTTTTACTTGAAAAGAGAATCAGGTGCACGACCAATCGATAGACCGCTAGAGCGGTCTATCGGGCGGTCTTTTGATGCTTTCGATTCTTTGGTGTAGGCGAGAGACCGCTCGAGCGGTATGGGCTTTTTTAAAATTTTTTGATGTTTTGTTAAAAGGTTTAGATCTTGGGTATCTTAGCCCTAGTTTTCTAGAATACTCTTTTATATTAATTAAACTCTCGGTTGCGCCTCTTTGAAAGATTATAAACTTGTTACTTGTTTTTCCTTTGAAAAGAAAAAGAAGAATAATAGTAATGATAATAATGATAATGATAAACTTAACTCTGGTGAGTTTGGGGTGTGAAGTGGGATAGTTGTGGTTTGGCATAGTTATAATATAAAAATTTTAAGTTTTTGGGAAGAATAAGTGAGTTTCAAACTTATTTCTACATGCATATGATGGGTGCTTCCTTTTCCAACAACATGATTACTATTGAATCAGTCTTGTGTTAATATGTTATGAAATTGCAATATAAGTTGAGAATTGTGAGAACTTATAAATATTGACGTGATGATGCATGATACATGAGCTATGAAAAGAAACTTTGAACACTCATGCGGGATGTGATTTAACAATAAAGCAGAAAATTTGAAATGTGAATCAACATGAGAATATTTGAAAGTGATTGGGAGAGGAACTGGTTATGGGGGACTCTCGAGTTTTCTTGAAAAATGATAGTATTGGGAATAATGAACTTTATGAATTGATGTGAATTAAGTTGGCATGGCGGGTCCGCGGTGAAAAATCGAAAACTTGCGCAAAATGGGGACCACTTGCCCACGGGTTAAGCCTCGAAATGTGGTGTTGCGTTGTGGTGAGTTATAGAGCTCTCTATTACCCAATGGCTTCGCGTAGCCTATTAGGAATTAATAGGGAGGGATTTCTATTAGCTGCGCCCGACGCCGGTTCATTGTTGTGATACGATTTTTGTGATAAATTGGGTAATGAAAATGTGATTTGGTTTTTTTTTTGTGAAAAATCGGGTAACGAGAATAAATGTGAAAGAAAGGAATATTTGGAAAAAGGTTTAATAAACAAATAATTTGGCGTGCGTGGGAATAAATAACGAATTTATAGAACTTACATTTTTATTTCGGTTACACCCATCACACCTCACAAATCATGCCTAGCATAGAGTTAGTCTTTATCCTATGAATTTCGGCTCATGTTTGTATACTAAAACATTTCAGGTTCTGAGGATCTGAGCGTGGCTAAAGGGATGCATGTTGGGAAAGACTAGAGGAAAGACTTGCTTCATTGTATTTAAGTTATGTTTGTACAGAAAGCAACATCGATGAATGTAATTAAAAATAAAAGTTTAAAGTTGAACATTTGTTGTCATCTATTCTTGAATGGTTAGTAAATGAACTTTTGAAACTTGGTTCATAAAGTCGAAATTTTTATATGCCTAAACGAAGCGAAAACTTTTGTTAATTTGATTGTGTAGCGTTGGTGTTTATGATTGGAAAGGGTTATAGTCCGTATAGGTTTTTGACTCAGGTTTGAGTTGTTACAAATGGTATCAGAGCTCTAGGCTCGAATACCTAGGAGCCATGGAAAGTAACGATAACCTTCGTATGTGAGTTGTTTGATGAGATTAGGCACCACTACACGGCATGAATTGTGTGCTTGCATGGGTTTGCGGTTGAATTGTGTTGCGCATGTTATGCGTTTATATGAGTATGGAGGTTGAGTCTTGGGGTGATGTGGCATGACAATTGGCGTCCGATCAACTACTTTGGGGTTCGAAATAGAAAAGCGTTTGGCCGACGTTCTTTCTATAAGAAATTTGAATTAGTTACCCGAATTGTCGCATTACTCTGAGGCTTCCCCTCAATTTGTGAATATGTGTTGATGTGATGTGGCTAGGTGGGGGTAGTGTGTGGCTTGGTTTTAGAAGGTTAAGTTGAGTTTAACCTAGTTGGAATTGTGATAGCCTTGTTATAAGAGTTATGCCCATGGGGATAAGACGAGTGTGATCCGAATGATGATGTGTGATTTGAGAGTGTAACCCAGTGATAAGTGATTGTGATGGGTGTAAGCTTGCAAGATGAGTACTGATTATTTAGTGTATGTTGTGTCTTTGTGAATTGGGGTGGCTGTAGTAATTGCCCGTTGTGTGTTATGCTTCTAATAATTTGATGAATGAGTGTGGTAGGGTGTTTACAACCTCTTGGAGGTTATTCGTTGTGGTTGGATATGAGGAGTGGTTTTTGGTGCGTTGTGGATTATGTACATCGTGAATTGTGTGCCTCAAGATAGGGTATGGACGGGAGCATAGTGGACGGGAGCGTAATAATCCCAGCCTAAGGTGTGTTAGAAAGTCTGAGCCTAGACTATGTTTAAGGTGTTTTTGGTAGCTATAGTGACGTTAGATAGTTTTGAGAATCTATTGACGACCCTTGAATTTCTTTTGAGATATATTGTTAAGCTACATCTCTTGATAAGAGTTAAGAGTTACAAGATGATGAGTATGTGGGTTGGAGATGTTATCGATAGATTAATTCTCAAGTAATATACCTGTATGAATGGTGAGATGTATATAAGTGGTAGAGGGATGTGGTGAATGACGATCCGAGGTTGTTTGCGAAGTTCCACGGAATAGAGTTTTGTGGCTTGAGTTGTTGTTTTCTAGATAAGGAGACTATGTGGGGTACATGGTGTATGGT
>JAUMHN010439834.1:0-11525 GCA_032360265.1 Heliamphora ciliata
ACTCCTGAGATGATGTTCTATCCTCCGGGCCTCGCTGGCCTAGCCGTGAATACGCATTATCAGGATGAAGGTATGCAATGTCAAGATGAAGTTATGCGAAACGATCTGCTTCATTGATATAACTGCGTAAGATACAAAACATCTTCATGAGAAACATATACAGAGTACGCGCTTTATCTTTTTAATGGTAGAAAACCCTTAGATTGGCCAGTTCCATGGCCTAGAAATCTCTTTTCCATTGATGTCATTGAGATAGTACGCTCCTGGACCCACAACCCTTCTGATCTTGTAAGGTCCTTCCCAATTTGCCCCTAACTTTCCCTCCCCCGGTAGCTTGGTACTACCCATGACTTTTCGCAAAACCAAATCTCCTCGGCAGAATTTCCTAGCCTTAACCCTTTTGTTGTACTCCCGACTCATTTCTTGCTGATACGACTTGATTTTGATATGTGCCTCTTCCCTTCATTCTTCAACGAGATCTATATCTTTGGCTAGTATCTCTCCATTTCGCTCGGGATCAAAGTGAACTGACCTCATCGTGGGCAGGCCGATCTCAAGAGGGATAATCTCCTCGGTGCCATATGCCATGGAGTAGGGAGTTTCTTTTGTAGAACGCCTTAGTGTGGTTCGATACGCCCACAGTACATGGGGGAGCTCATCCACCCATCTTCCTTTCGCTTTTTCAAGACTTTTCTTGATTCCTCCCAAGACCGTCTTAGTAGACGCCTTTGCCTGTCCGTTGCACTGTGGGTACGCTGGAGTGGAATTATAAAACTCTATTCCGAGCCCGACGTAAAACTGTCTAAACATCCTTCCGTCAAACTACGTACCGTTGTCCGAAATGAGAGTATGGGGAATGCCGAACTGCGTAACAATGCTTTTCTAAACGAATTTCTTCATATCGATCTCTCGAATGTTTCTAAGTGGTTCGGCTTCTGTCGATTTGGTGAAGTAATCCGTCATCGCTACTAGAAACTTCTTGTTGCTGATAGCTTTGGGGAACGGCCCGACGATGTCCAAGCCCCACTAGGCGAACGGCCACGGACTAGTGAGGGGATTTAGTTTGCCTGTCGGCTGGTGGATGAGAGGAGAAAAGAGCTGACACTTTGCACACTGCCGCACGTATTGCTGGGCGTCCTTCTGCATATACGGCCACCAGTACCCCTGAGATATTGCCCAATGGGCAGGGGATCGTCCCCTAGTATGACTCCCACATAACCTATCATGAATTTCGTAAAGAAGATCTTTGACTGGGATGTACACATAAAAGATACGGGCCTGGGTATGATTGACGGTACAATTTGTTGGTTTGGGAGAGCCAGAAGGCGCCGATTTCAACCTTACCTTGTGAGCTTCCTTCTTCTTAGTCGGCAGGTCTCCATTTCTTAGAAAGGACAAGATAGGATCCATCTAGGACGGAGATAGCTCGGTTGGCAGAGTCTCCTTCTGCTTAGCTCGTTTGCAGTTGTCTATGTTTGGTCCAGCGAGGAAATGCACTTCCACCATTTTGTCTTCATTCGCTGCCGTTGTCGAGCCAATACTGGCCAGTGCATCCGCGTGACTATTGTTGGCCCAGCTTATCCGCACCGCCTTGATCGTCGCCAATTTCTTCATCTCTGCTTTGGCCTTCTTGAGATAGGCGACCATTCTATTGTCCCGTGCTTCGTATTCCCATCTGAGCTGGTTTACGACTAGTTGCGAATCACTAAAGACTTCTAGGTCGATCACCCCGAGCCGTGATGCCGCTTTGAGGCCGGCCATCAATGCTTCATATTCGGCCTCGTTGTTTGAGGCGTGGAAATCAAGCTTCAATGCCTGTTCCAATACTAATCCGTCTGGTGAGGTAAAAATCGTCCCCACCTTTGATCCCTTGCTGTTCGATGCCCCATCTACGTGAAACTTCCATGTTCCTGCTAGAGACGGCGCAAAGCCGATTTGATCAACTTCCTGTTCAGCCCCCTCGATGTTCCCTGAAAACTCAGCTACAAAATTAGCTAACACTTGTCCTTTGACGGCCATCCAAGGTTAAAAAGTGACGTCGTGTTCCCCCAATTCAACAACTCACTTGCTCATCCTTCTCGTTAAATCCGCCTTCACGAGCACAACCTTCATGGGGTACTTAGTGAACACGACGATGGAATGTGCCTGAAAATAGTGTTGCAGCTTCCGTGATGCAATGACCAGTGAATAGGCCAACTTCTCCAAGGGCAGATACCTTGCCTCGGATCCTGTGAGGGTGTGGCTGACATAGTACACAGGCATTTGTCGTTTGGCTTCCTCCCTGATGAGTATCGCGCTAACGGTATGCGAGGAAACTGTGAGATATATGTACAACACCTCCCCGTCTCTTGGGGTAGAGAGTAATGGGGGGGAGGATAGATAGGTTTTCAGCATTTGAAGTGCCTGGTTTCACTCCTTGCTCCAATGGAACTTTTCCCCTTTCCTCATAGTTAAGAAGAACGACCTACATTTATCCGGGGCTCTACTAATAAACCAGTTTAGGGCCGCAGCCATTCTAGTTAATTTAAGTCCCTCCTCACAGTACTTGGCGTTTGAACTTCTAGTATAGCTTCGTAACCAAGAAGCCGAGGAATTTGCCCAAACTGACACTGAACGTGCATTTGGCTGCGTTAAGGCGAAGACCGTGAGTTTTGAGGATGTCAAAGATAACTTGCAAGACGGCCAGGTGATCCTCTTGTCTTTTGGATTTTACTACCATGTCATCGATGTAAGCTTCCATGGTGTTGCGCAACACTCCGGCGAACATCTTTGTGATCAACCTCTGGAAGGTAGCCCCGGTATTCTTAAGGCCGAACGGCATCACCCTATAGCAATAGGTACCCCTTGGGGTAAGGAAAGAAGTATTTTCTTGGTCCGGGCCGAACATAGCAATTTGATGATACCCTTAGTAGGCGTCTTGAAAACTCATGCGTTGGTGTCCTACTGTCGAATCGACAAGTTGATCAATTTTGGGAAAGTGGAAGCTGTCTTTCAGGCAAGCCTTATTCCGATTCGTGAAATCTACGCATATCCGCCATTTTTCGTTCTTCTTCTTGACCACCACCGTGTTTGACAACCACTCCGAGTATTGAACTTCTCTTATTGCCCCTGCTTCCTACAGTTTTCCCACCTCTTTGGCCACAGCTTCAACCTGATGTGGTGCCGAGCGTCGCCCCTTTTGCCTAACTGGCTTTAACTGTGAGTTAGCCTTTAAAGCATGGCAGATATAAGCGGGGTCCACCCCTGGCATGTCGTACGGTGTTTAGGCGAATACTTTGTGATTTTGCCTTAGCAACTGGTGCATATCCCCCTTTTCCTATTTGGTTATTGCGGAGCCGAGCAGGAAGATTTTCTCAGCGTTGTTGGGATCGATTCTAACCTCTTCGAGCTTTTCAACCACCTTGTCCCTCGCTACTTCTCTGACATCTTCCAACATGGGAGGGATGGTCAGCTGGCTCGAGCACCCTTACCTTCTCTGAGAGCACTTCGGCTTTGAGTGTCGCGCCATAAAGCAGTACTTGGAGGCGACTTGATCTCTGTGGATGCTCTCCACGCCCTCCGCGGTAGGAAATTTCAGTACCTGATGGTATGTGGAGGGGACTACCTTCATCTCGTGTAACCAAGTTCGTCTCATAATGGCGTTATAGGAAGAGGGTACGTCTACTACTAAAAAGTTGGTCATGATCTCAACCGTCCCTGCACCCACGGGAATGGTGATCCTTCCCAACGGCCACACTGGCTGTGAGTTGAACCCGATAAGAGGTGTACATGACGGGATCAAATCCCGATCACCTAGGCCGAGTTTCCTAACAGGTCGTAAAACATGATATCGACTGAGGTGCCTTGATCGATCAATACCCGCTTAACTTTGAAATTCGATAGACAAAGGGTTACCAGCAGAGCATCGTTGTGCGGGTGTTGTACTTGCTCAGCATCCTCCTCCGAGAAAGAAACTTGTTCACATTTTCTTATGGGCCTCGACCTCTTCCCAATTCCTGCTTGCACTTTCATGACTTCGGCAACATGTCTTAGTTTCTTCAAGTGCCCCCGTATGGAGTTCTTTCGTTCGGCACATGCCACACCGTGGATTATGTTAATGGTTCCATGTCGTGCCGGTCTTGGGGGTGGTTCAGCTCGGATTGTCGTGGGCAACTTTGGCGACCTTGGTCTTCCTTCCCCTTCTTCTAAAAAGTCCTTCAAGTGTCCCTATTATACCAGGTCCTCCAAATGCTTCTTGAAGGCCCGGCAATCCTCCGTTCAATGGCTCCTCTCTTGATGGTACGAGCATTGCCACTTGATGCCCCTTTCTAAAGCCGATTGAATTACAGAATCTGGCAGCCTAGGCGGCTATTGAAAATATGGCCTATCCCTAATTTGTGGTAAGATTTTAAGGATGGACTCCTTGAAGATTGCATTTACCACCTCTCTGCCCCTGAGAGCCGCGCCAAGCTTGATCGGCTTGCTCGGGCGTTCGGTTCTCGACCTCTTGCTTGAACGTCCTGGGCTCTGCCTCCCCACCCCTACGGGACTACACCTCCTTGACTTCTCCGGGCTCGATTTTCGTTCCATCGGTTTGGTTTCGACGTCTATTCTTCCCACGTTTTCCTCCACGCGTATATACTGCTCCACACGGTTCATCAGGGTTGAGATGTCTAGGGGCGGCTTTTTCGTAAGGGAGGCCCTGAGTTTACCCCCAGGCTGGAGCCCAAGTTTGAACGAAGTGATCGCCAGCTCCTCGTTGCAATTCTCTATGTCATTGTAGACCTCCCAATATTTTCTGGTGTAATCGCTTAATGATTCCTTCTTTCCTTGCCTCAGTGCCACGAGCGCATCTATCTCCCTTGGGATCTTCGTGTTGGTTACAAATCGCACCACAAATCCTCTAAACAAGTCTCGCCAGCTCGCAATGGATCGAGAGGACAAACGATCAAACCAGCGTAGGCCAGCTTCCCCTAAACTCGACGGGAACACCTTGCACATGAGAGCATCAGTCCCATTCCACAGTGTCATCATCTGCCTATAGTGGCTGATATGTGATTGATGGTCAGATCGACCGTTGTAGGATTTGAATCTGGGTAAAGTGAAGCCGTGTGGGGGTTCGGCCTTATCGATCCGCTCAGAGAATGGAGAGATATCCAAGCCCGCCCCGAGACCCTTTTGACCTTCCCCTCTGTGACATGCCGATTTGGATTCCTCCCTCCTCCGGGGTGTCTCTTTACAATGTGGGGACCTTTTCGGGGTGTGACTGCTCCCCTCCGTACTTGAACCCTATTTTCGAATAGCAAATTCGTTAATAATCCACCCTAGCTCTTAGTTAACTTCCCCGCCCCCTTTCCCACTCTTTGGTGTGGGGGACTTTGCCTTGTCGGTGTGCGAGCTCCCCACCTGGACCTGGGGACCTTGGGTCTGCCCTTGCAAAGTGTTACGAAGTTTCAGAATCTTTTGCCCCATCGCATGGAGTGTCGCTTCCTTGGCGAGATCGTCGTCGAGTGTTCTCGCTGTTTCGCGGGCAGGCCTCTTCTCTTCCCTTCCTCGCGCTTTTCGCCTCTTTACGGTACCTAGGGAGGCATGTTCATCAAGAACAGTAAGCACCTTCGAGGGTGTCGCCATTGGCAGCATCGAACGTGGCCCCGGTTGCCAAGAACTAGATTCCCACAGACGACGCCAAATGTACGGGGGAGTCCCGTAAATTATATTTATTTGGTAGGTTGAATCCTGTTCGATAACCCCCATTTCCACCAAATCACCTGCAATATGAACGAACGTGAGATACCCGGCGGCAAATTGCCAGAAGGCGCTCCGACGGTCAAGTTAGAAAGTGACGAAAAATCTTTGTCTCCAATTCACCGAGTTTTTTGTGTGTGTGTACCTTGTGCTAGCTAACTGCTTTCTTTTATATTGGGAAGGGTTGTTTTGTCTTCTTTCCCCTAATGATGATTTCCTAGTCCTAATGCAATCCTATAAGACATCTTTGTGGCTTCCGTACGGTAGGGCATTCGTAGTCTTTTCACCATTTAATTTCCCTAGTTCGGTTTCGTACCTATGGCCGAACTCCTCTCACGGTAACCCTCCAGCTCCTCTCCCCGTTAAGTCACATTAAACAGTGCACGAACCCCATCAATTCTCATTTAATGTTGTATGTTACTGGTCAAATCTTATTAATGCTTTCCCCTACTAAACCTCCGATAGTAAGCGGTAGCGACCCTCAGCCGAACTATAACTTGCCAGAGCACGTGTCCGGGTCTCGGTCCCTCCTGTGATCCGCACCAAGCCCGACAGGACGAACCGATATGGTCCCAACCCCTTCATGAAGAATTTTAAAATTTTTAAAGATTTTAATTAAAGAACTCAATTAGAATAAAATAATTTTTATTCTTGTAAAATCTAGTCTTTAACTAAAATGGGTGCTTTCATATGGAAAAGAATAAAATAACTTAAAATATTTTCATGTTGCAAATTATTAAAGTTAACATTTTAATTTAACTTAAGTTATATTTTTTCACTTAAAACATTCCTTTTTAGTGTAAACCATGTTTTTAAATTGAAAATAAACATAGTTCAAAATGATTGTGTTTTTTAGAAGAAATTTAATAAAAATTAAGTTATATGAAAATTTTTATAAGCTAGTAGTTTTAAAAATGAAAGTATAATTTTGCAAAATCTTATAAACTATTTTTCCTAATTAGAAATTAGACCTTAAATAAAACT
The DNA here is from genome assembly GCA_032360265.1 of Heliamphora ciliata. NCBI lineage: Eukaryota > Viridiplantae > Streptophyta > Magnoliopsida > Ericales > Sarraceniaceae > Heliamphora > Heliamphora ciliata. The sequence continues at coordinate 6,709 of JAUMHN010439834.1, forward strand.
TTGTGAATATTTATAGAAATATTATTATGTGAAAATTTTACTAAAACTAGTTCTTTTATCTTTTTGTTCAGAATTTGAAAATCACAATCAAATCCTACGAAAGTTAGGTGAGTCTTCTGATATCTGGGTTAATTGACTTTTTGATTACCGCTTATTAACGATCTTATTGTGCACCACAATTATATTGTTGAAAATATTTATAAAAATGTGATATTATAAAGATAAGAATGATAGTATAAACGGCGTCTCGATCGCTAGGGGACAATAAAGTATACCAGCGAGGTGATGTAATAAGGACGGCGGGTCACGACCAGGTGACTAGAAATTGATCATTTTTCACTACCGAATAGCTCCCCGAATTACTGGTAAAACCGTTTATGTGGATATTATTCTATAAATATGAAGCGAATAATAACTCAGATATCTATGCACCCACACTAGATTTGCTAATGTTAATGTTAAAATCACGTTTCAGGTGATGCTTAAAACAAATCAGCTGGAATGAATGCTTCATGTTTTTTTTCTTTACTTTCCTTTTGTTGGCTTGTATTATCTCTTTTGATATACCTATGAATATGATGATGTGAAAACATTTCTGTTTCATGCACTAGTGTGCTCTGGAGAAGTTTTAAAAAAAATAATAATAAATAAATAATTTTGTTTTTAAAAAAAATGTTGTTTCTAAAGCTTTCTGAATAGTTTTCAAATTTAGAGGCCTCGGGTAGGTTTTTAACTTACTGGCCGGTCACGGACGCCGTTCTTAGAATTGGGTCGTGATAGAGTTGGTATCATAGCTTAAATTTTTTTCCCTTCAAAATCTAGAGTTTAGAACGCACACAACACTCTTACACATATATAAAATGCATGTTTGTATGCGTCCTATTTTACTTTGATTTTATCTTATTTAGAAAATTATAAGAAAGAGTATATATTTTTTTTTGTTGATCATGGATTCTATAATAGCTTTGATACTTTTGGAGGATATCGCTTAGCCCCTTCTACCATTGGCACTAGTTGGGAATCCCTTAAAGCTTACCCTTTAGATCCAAAAACATATGCATATGCCACCGGCATGGGAGCTGAGGAGTACTTATATGAAGAGGTCATAAAAGTAGAGGATACGAAGTTGTTTTATTTAGATACTATGAAGCGAGCTGTGGTCAAACACTATGTTGAGATTAGGATTGTAATGGGCCAAAAGGCATTAGTAAGGATGAGTGATAGGGGACATTATCAGATGTTGGTTAATAGGGCTGCTGCTATTGGACATGGCACCACTTGGCCTCCCCCATTTTTCATACCAGATCCATTAGACCCACCACCGATGATACTAGTACCCGGGAGAGTTATTTCTTCTGAGAAATTAGGACAGGCCCATGCTCCTATCATCACAGAGTCAGACTCAAAACCTGAGAAGGACCCGTCTGAACCGTCCCACTGTGACGAGCTGTCTGAGCCTTCGGTATATGGATCTAGCAAGGGGTAGGGTGATAGGGAGGTTTTTTTGATCATTTTGATGTTTGGGGCTTCTTTTTGGCTATTTCTTGGAAATCTTTTTGGTTGTAAGGCTAGATGACAACTTTTGTAAGTTCTCTTTGCATAGTTTAGCCTTGTACCCCAAACAACATTATGCATATAAATAAAAAGTTATTCTTGTCTACATCATTTTAAGCCGACTTTTATACCTGTAAGAATTAAAAAGATGAATAATAATCGCAAATACCTATAAAAATACCCTACCTTACGAATCCCATATTAAGATTAGTTTTCTTTGATATAGATAGGTTCATAAAAAATGAACGCGCGAAGGGCAACATGGGACATGAATATGCATAATTTTATGGCACAAGCCAACACACAAATGAATGAGATGTGCCATATTATTGGTGAGTTAGCTCAAGCAAGTGGACAATCCCAACCACGATAAAATCTAATCCCTCCTAATTTTAATATACCACCACTAGTTGTACCCCAAGGTCATGCTCCAAACCTCGCTGTACCTCAAAATTCGGTTGAGGGCCTAAATGAATTTCTAAAGATGAAACTGCTAACGTACGAAGGAGGGCTAGATCCTATCCAAGCTAACGAATGGTTAGCAGCTATGAAAAAAATATGAGGTAATAAACAATACAAAGACTTAAAAGGTGAGGCTGGCAACCTACCAGCTCGAAGGCGAGACACAAATATGGTGGAACTTGAAAAAACAAGGTGACCCGCAAATGGAATGAAACCAATTCTTGATTTTCTTTCAGGAGAAGTGTTTTCCCCAATCCCTATGAGACGCAAAGTGTACCGAATTTCGACAATTTAAGCAGAAGGGAGGAATGATGATTTCTAAATACGAATTAAAATTTACCAATTTGGCAGATTGTGCTCCTCACATGATCTTCATGGAACATATGAAAGCAAGAAAGTTCGAAGATGGGTTGAGACCCGTGATTAGAAAAATGATACGACCTCTATGTCTGACCAGCTATGCGGAAGTTGTTGATAGAGCCTTGTTGGTGGAGCAAGAAAACAATGAGAGTAGAAAATTCTTTGAGAATCGAAAACGTCAAGCCTCAAATTCAGGGACTTTTAGAAAAGGGGAATTGAAAAGCCAAGCTGTGGAGACGTTGCAAAGAGGAAACCAGATACATGTCTGTCCTACATGTGGAAAGACCCACTCGATAATTTACTGGAAAGCCACTGGAAGATGCTTTAATTGCAGTGCAGAAGGACACCTCAAGAAGGACTGCCCGAAACTGCAGACAGCTGGTGAAAGACAAGAACACCAAACTCAAATAACTGGAGGCACGAGGAACCCGCTACCTGAAGCACGAAAAAGCAACAACTTCTAGAGTCAAGGACAAATGTTTGCCTTGGTCCCAAGGGATCATTAGAACACAGTCCCAGGAGATCATCAGAACACCGTAGAAGTAGTTGCTAGTAATATCTCTATTTGTTCTTTGCCTGCCTACGTATTATTTGATTTTGGCTTGACACAGTCTTTTATATCGTTTAAGTTTGCTAAAAAGCTAACTAAAGTTTAGGAGCCTTTAGGATATGAACTGTTAGTATCTCAACCCGTAGGTGGGGAAATAGTCTGCTCCACTGTCTATAAAGGTTGTGAAGTATCTTTCGTCAAAATTTGATTCCTAGCTGATCTGATTCCCTTTGCTATGGGACACTTTGTCGTCATCCTTGGCATTGATTGGCTTGCTTCCAACCACGCCACTATTATTTGTGCTTCAAAACGTGTTGACTTTCAAACCTCTCACGGTAATTTCTGTTTTAAAGGAAGGAAAGTGTCTACACCTGTATCCTTTCTATCAGTCGCTTGAGCCCAAAGACTTCTTAGGAAGGGTTGTCGAGGGTACCTCTGTTGTGTGATCGAAAACATATTGGGAGACCCAAAGTTGTCAAAATTTCGATAGTTGCTGAGTATTCTGATGTATTCCCTAAGGACTTACCTAAAATGCCAATAAATCGAGAAGTAGAATTTTCTATAGAAGTTGCACTGGAAACCCAATCAAATTAAAGGAGTTAAAAAATCAGCTGCAAGAGTTATTGGACAAAGACTTTATTAGGCCTAGCATGTCACCATAGGGAGCCCCGGTGTTATTCGTGAAAAAGAAAGACGGGACGATGGGATTGTGTGTGGATTATCGGGAGCTGAATAAGGTTACCATTAAAGGTAGATATCCCCTACCACGGATCTACAATTTATTTGACCAACTGCAAGGGGTGAATATTTTCTCCAAAATCGACTTACAATCAGGGTACCACTAACTGAACGTGAAGAAGAAGGATATTGAAAAAATGGCTTTTCGAACTCGATATGGACACTACAAATTTCTACTTATGCCTTTCGGAGTCACAAATGCCTCGGCAGCCTTGATGGACCTAATGAATCGAGTCTTCAAAGAGTTTTTAGATGAGTTCGTAATTGTCTTTATTGACGACATCTTAGTCTACTCTAGAAATCAGAAAGAACATGCAGAACACTTGTGAAACGTGTTACAAACCTTAAGGGATCAGAAGCTATACGCTAAACTGAAGAAATGTGAATTTTGGCTGAAAGAAGTAGTGTTTTTGGGACTTATAGTTTGCAGAGGTGGAATCTTCGTTGATCCACAAAAGGCCGAAGCAATCATAAAGTGGCCAACACCGACAACGGTGACAGAGAGAAGAAGTTTCTTAGGTTTGGTAGGATATTACAGACGATTCGTTTAGGACTTCTCCAAAATCGCAGTACCCTTAATAGAATTAACTCGAAAGGGAGAACCTTTCGTCTAGAATGAGAAACGAGAAAAGAGCTTCCAAAAATTAAAGAAAAAGTAAATGACATCACCTGTCCTCGCCTTACCAGGAGGCACTGAAAGGTTCGCCATTTATAGTGACGCATCCAAACAAGGTTTGGGGTGCGTGCTGATGCAACACAGGAGAGTCATCACCTACGCCTCACGACAATTAAAACCTCACTAAAAGAACTATCCTACTCATGATGTTGAGCTGGCTGCAATCGTTTTTGCGCTAAAAATATGGCAACACTACCTATACGGAATTCCATGTGATGTGTACACTCACCACAAGAGCTTGAAATATATTTTCATGCAAAAGGAGTTAAAATTAAAAATAGAGACGCTGGCTGGAGCTAATAAAAGATTACGATATCAATATTATGTACCACCCTGGCAAAGAAAATGTTGTAGCTGATGCCTTAAGCCGAAAAGCTACAAGAACCTTGAATAGTCTCTTCACCGAGCAGCTCCAATTAAGAGAAGACAAACTTGAGTTTTTTTGTGTCGCAATTGTCATTCAATCAACCCTTTTGG
>JAUMHN010439845.1:0-11524 GCA_032360265.1 Heliamphora ciliata
GAAACCACGAATGCAAAAACATCTCAAATGTTTCTCATTAATATGCCAGGGATCAAGAATAAAATACCTAAAAAGCACGGCTTTTCAGTATACATTCCTAACACGGTGCCGCTGCTATCCTTCTTCTTCTTCATCAATTTTTGCTTTCACCATGAATGGGAATCAAGCTTGGAATCATGGGTTTACAGTCAAAATCAGAGAGCTTACGCTGCATATTGGACACTACCGACATGAATTTAAGTGTATCGTCGAGAGGTTTCAGCTTTGGGACAGCCGTGACCCCTGCTTTGTGGTGGCTGAAGCTAGGGTTTCTGAAATTGGGCAAAATTTCAATGCTTGTGGCTCTATGACGTAGGATTTTGACTAATCTCAGTTGTTTGCGTTGAATTGTGTTGATTTTGATTGTTAACCTAAGAATTCCTAAACTTTTGAGTTACTAAAGTTAAATCTTGACAATTTTAAGGACTAATCAATTTGGATTCATTGTGATTGGAAGACACTTTGAGAGAGGAGTATGAATGCGAACACTAGGGTTAGGTAACTTGTTAGCGTGCGGGTTGATGATAGAATTCATGAGTAATAGCAAACTTAGAGTTTATTGAGTTAAAATTCTAGGAGAACAAACGAAACTTGGAATCGGTAACTTAAACTTGGTGACTTGAAGATTTAAAGGACTAAGTTCAAATTGTTAGCTTAAACTTAAATTGTGAGAATTTTGGTTGAATCCCTGAGTGAAGTCACCAGTTGAAGAATTGAGTAAAAAGAAGTTGATGATGGGAAATTTTCATATGATGGTGAAATAGAGGTCTCAAGAGAATTAATTAAATTAAGCGTCATGATGACGAACGATTGGTAGATCAAACCCAGAGTAAAATTAGAAAACTTAGTGAGTTTAAATTATATGAAAGGAAATTAGAATGTGTAATTTTCATTGAGGTTTAGCCTAGAAGGTGATATTATATATTTCACCCTTAAGTTTTGTTGAACAAGGGGCAGGAAATTAAATTTGTATTTCAATTGTGAGATTTGGAGAGTTATCAAAATTCAAGCTAGCTCATGGAAGATTAGTTTGGGGGGTGTTTTATAATTTGGTTGTACCGAAGCAATATAATGATATACTTGACATTTGGAGTTAAGCATTAAAGTTGAATTGATCTTTATAAAATTTATTACACGAAATTGTAGAATACCAAATGTCTTGGTTGTGGAAATTCACAGTTAGAACATATATAATAATATTTTGAATTTCGCCCACAAAAAATACTGTTCATTTCTCTTTATATTTTCTCAATTTTATTAGGCTCTTTACTCATTCTTTTGTTTCTATTCTCTTCTTTTCTTAACATAAATGACAATTTCTCTTTGTCTTTCTTTAGTTCTCGCTTTCATTTTTATTCTCTTTGATCAGTAACAAAATACTAACTCACCTCTTATCTATTATTTAATCATTAACTTTCTTTCTTATTCTTTAATTCTTTAATTCACATTTCACTTGCTTTTCATTAAACAAACCACTAAACCGACGTTGGGTGCAGCTTATAGAAATCTCTCCTTATTCCCCCAATAGGCTACACGAAGCTATTGGGTGATAGATAGCTCTATAACTCACCACGACAATACCCGTTTTACGGACCTTACCCGAGGGAACATGGTACCCAAATCCGTTTTACGGGGACTAACCCGAGGGAACACAGTACCTAGCTTGCACAAGTTTTCGGTCTTTCACCGAGGAGCTGTTCAAGCCCAACTTATTTACATCCTCAGCCATTTTTGGTTTCCTAAAGGAACACCCCGAGAGGCAACCCGATACCAAGCCATTTTTGATTTTTCGAAGGAATACCCTTGGAGGCGAACCAATACCCAGCCATTTTCGGTATCCCAAAGGAATACCCCAGGAGGCGTCCCGATACCCAACCGTTTTTGGTATCTCAAAGGAATACTCCGGGAGGTGTCCTAGTATGCAGCCATTTTCTTTATTCGTTACATTATTTCACCTTTCCATTTAATATCATCAGTTTCAAACACATTTTCATCACCCCATTTTTAATTCTAATGTCACATCATTTAACATAAAAAAGATCTCATCAATTTGTTTTAACAATAAAAGTCTCATATATGCACCCATGATTTCTCACCATTTGATTCTTAATTCATAAAGTCATTTATAATTCACGGTTCATTTATTCACATGGTCCACGTTAACATTTGTAAATTTCATATTCAATTGTGATTCAATACTAACATATTCAACTATTTCATACACAGGAACACAACGTATGATCATTTTATTCATCTCAAAATTCAAAATCTTAACTTCAAAGTCCACATTTATGTAATTAACTCACTCTTATTACAAACCCATTATGTTGCTTAGATCTTATGGGATTTATGTCTTATCACAATGCAAGTTAGGTTCTTTGTTCAAATTTTTGAATATTCAAGATAATATTATAAATTCAAGTCATAAAATAAAACTCGATATCCAATAGCATAGGACAACTCGACACCTCAATCCATAAGTTATCATCACAATAAAAGTGATTCAACTCACTAATTACTTTATTTTCATGAACCTTAAGCTTCGTAACTTCATCATTTGGGATTTACATTCCAAGTGTTAGTGGATATTTAAATCCAACTATAAAATTTTAACAAATTATTCATCTCCTACAATTTCCATTCTAAGAACATTATGTAATTCACGAGCATTCAAATTCAACATTACTTGACAGTTAAAAGATTATTTTTGTAATTCACTATGCAAAGCAATATTTCCTTTATCATCTTAAATTACTACTTGGAGAAGAATCATGAAGTGTCCTTACTTACTGGATTTGATAGGGTAGTTGCAGTCAACACACTAACTGGCTCACTAGCAGTGAAGAAACTCTTAGCTTCTGACTTAACCTGTGAGACCCTGTACCGCTCCTTTTTGATTTGTATACATATTCCGTATTTTTAGTCACGCTTTAACGTTTTTGCTTTAATATGCACATATGTGTTTCGATCTCTATTTTGGTTAATCTGAGCACGCGGGGTTGCTTCCCGGGATTATAGGGAGTTTCTGTGCGAATTTTAAAAATTCAAAAAAAAAAGATATTTTGGAGGCCTATAAATATCTGGAGTTAGATATTTTCAAAACTTAACTCCCATGCTTCCTCCATTTTCTCTATGCATTCTCTCTAACTTCTCGGGGGCCCGGGGCTTGATTTTTGACAAACCACCAGCCGATTCTTAGTGTTGGCATCATGCTCTACGCATCCATCCGAACATAATTTTATTTCGACGAAGCTCGAATTTGCATGTCAATCGAGGCATCGGGTTTTTGACCCAACGAGGTAGGATCTCAGATTCTATTGCTGTATAAGGGTACTATATGTAATCTTATGTTGTTTCACCATTTAAAAAATCATGAAATGTGATTTTATGTTTTAGATATAGTTTTTGATTTTAAAACTGTTCTTCGGCATTTTCGGTGGATGGAAGTGTGATTTGAGGGTTTCTTTTCAAAGTGATGGCGTAAGGCTTGGGTATTTCAGTCGATTGGGGGCTTGGGCCAGTCGACTGAATCCCTGTGAGGATGCTTGGTGTTGGTTTTGATGGCTCGGGTGGTTTGTTTGGGCAAAGGATGGATTGCAAAGAAGGTTTTTTGAAAACCTTTGGGAAGAACGTGTTTATTGGAGGTTTTGAGCTAACCCTTGGGGTTGAGGCTCACTTTCTAAAACGTTTGCATGAGAATATGTTTTTACATGTTTTGGTTTGATCTCCATGGTTTCATGGATTGGATCTCTTGCTTATACATGCGCCATATAACTGCTTTGGGGAAAACATTTTGAAAATATTTTGTTTTGATCTCCTGGTGATGGATGGATCTCTGTACATGTATATTGTACCGATTTGAGAAATGCTTTTAGAAGATTATGTAGATGTACCAGGATGACGTGTATTTGGCACGAGTTGCCCTCGGTGTAAGTCCAGAAACGTGCGCAGCGTAGGTACTCAGGTCCTTCTGGTTAGTCCCCGTAAATTGAGATGGATGGGTGCTCAGCTCCCTCGGGGTTATACCCGTAAATTGAGTGGTTCATTGTGGTGCTCCGTATAGAACTTGTGTGTATCTAACTGGTCCTATGATGCATGGGGATTAGATACTGGACATGGGTCTATAGTTGTTACCTCTATCCCCTTATGATTGAGTCGGTACATAGGATCATACTCTTCTTTTCTGCGATGGTACATTTCGCGAGGGAACAATGTTTTGATTATTATTTTTCCTTAACTGTGGTTGATTATTTGCATCTGTTGCAGTACCTGGTTTGAAGGATGAAAACATGGTTTTATGAAATAAAACTATTTTGGGAGACTTGTGTAGTCTGATGGAAAAACTTAAGGGTTTTGGATGGAAAACCTATTTTGGTTTTGTGGTTGAGTTTGCTCTCACCATATGATTGCATATTCCTTCTTTACAGCTTAGTATCTGTTTCTATTGGGCTTCAGCTCACGGGCGGAAATTTTCTGTAAAACCATTTTCAGGTGATGATGTGGATGAGGAATAGCTTGGAGGTGCCTGCGGTGGCAGAAGAATTTTATAGTTTTTTTTTTGGTATGTTCCTGAAGGTCGATTTTGTATTCCATAAGGCGATATACTTATGCGTGTGATACAAGATGTTTACTATTTATGAGAGATGCATATTGGGTTTTCTTTGATTTCAACAGGTGGATTTGAATGTATGAAAACTTATTTTCATAAAACTGGTGTTTGGTGGATTTTTGCGTGACCTTGGATTTTGGGGTGTGACAACTTGGTATCAGAGCTCTGGGTTCGAATACCTAAGAGCCATGGGAAAATGGGGTTATCACCTGGTGAGGTTGATTGTGTATGCTTGCTTGCATGTGTTTAAACGTTGGTTTATAACATGTTAATAGCTTTCTGAGCATGATAGTTGTGTATATGTGGGTATGGAGGTTGAATCTCAGGATTGGTGAGTCTTGCCTTCGGGCGTTTGGTTTAACATGTTTAGAAGCCAAGTTAGAAGCGCGTTTGGCCGACGTGTATTCTAGCAAGGAATCTGAATATGTTATCCAAATTGACGAGTCCGTCTTGTTAGTTCTCCTCGGTATGTGAGACGTGTTTGCATAATCTTATGTGGCTATGTGATAGCATGATTATGTGCTTATGTTACGTAGTAGCATGTTGTAGGAAAGCTTATCTTGTTTATATTGCTTCCTATAGAATTATGTCCACGCGGGGAGTGCGGGGACGGGGTCGTGGCCGGGGACGTGCTTATGCTCAGGTTCCGGAGGAAGGGAACATTCCTACCCCACAGGAACAAGTGGGTGGTACTGATGTTGGCGGCGCTGATGTGGTCCATGAGATGCTAGCTACTATTAGAGCAATGGCTGAAGCTACCAGGGCTAGTGTGCGGGTTCCTGAGCCAAGGGCTTCTGTGGCCATGGGGGAGTTTCGGCAGTTGGATCCTCTAACCTTTTCTGGAGACCCGGACCCTAAGGTGGCTACTGAGTGGTTAGAAGTGACCACCTCTATCTTTGATACTCTGGATATTGAGGAGGATGCTTTGCGTATAAAGTTGGCAGCGTTCCAACTGCGGGAAGATGCTAGAAAGTGATGGAAGTTCGCCAAGACCATTGTAGATGAGACGCGGGCTGCTTTCACGAGAGTCTTCTTGGAGAAGTATTTCCTGAGGTCTTCGAGGGATACTTACCGAGAGGAGTTCCTCTCCCTTGTTCAGGGGAATTTGTCTGTGGTCCAGTATGAGGCCAAGTTCGCGAATCTGTCGCGGTTCGCACCTGAGATGGTATCTACAGAGGAGTTGCGCACTCGGAGGTTTAAGAGGTGACTACGATCTTCTATTAAGGATAAGGGTTCAGCTCTGGATGTGGAGGTGTACATCAAGCTGGTGGAAGCTTCTATCCGGGTCGAGAACTCGTTGGTAGATAGCCGCAGGATTAGAGAGAGCGGGAGCCAACAGGGCAGTAGAGATACACAGTTCCAGGGGCGCAGGAACAAGCGCCAGAGGTCATCTAGACCTAGTTCCCATTTTGCAGGATCATCTCAGCCGCAGTCGTCTGTACCTACTCTTTCAGTGGCCTCGACAGGAAGGCCAGAGCATAGAGGGTTGATTTGTCATCGCTGTGGATAGCCAGGGCATCATTCAGTTGAGTGCTCGCAGAAGGGCCAGTCTTAGATTTCAGCGCCCGTCTAGTCACAGGCGAGAGACCCACCTATCTGTTTTGGGTGTGGTCAGTCCGGGCACTTTCGTAGATAGTGTCCCAGAGAGCGAAATACCCAAGGTGTGATAGGAGCACTAGTTGCTTCATCTGTACAGAGGCGACTGGCTCCGCAGCAGCCTAATGCTCAGACGTCTAGATTTGTGGAAGGAGGTGCTTCAGCGCAGTCGGTGAGGCAGCCATCGACTCAGAGTTATGGTGGACAGACCAGACTGCCGCAGGCCAGGGCTTATGTTCTTGCTGATCGCAGTGCTTCCAAAGCACCTATGGCGTTTGATGCTGTTGTTACACCAGCCATGATCAGAGGCACTCTTCTAGTCTTTAGATCATGGGCCAGTGTTCTCATCGACACAGGGGCATCACATTCATTTATATCACCTTCATTTGTATCGGCTTTGGGATTGAAAATGAACTGGTTGGGTAGCACCTTGTATGTGGAGACCCCAGTTAGTGGGAGTGTGACGTTGAGCCTTGTCAGTAGATCCTGTGTACTGGAGGTCGCCGATCGTTGTTTAGAGTTAGATTTTATTATTCAAGACATGACCACGTTTGATGTCATCTTAGGGATGGACTGGCTGACCACCTACCATGCTTTTATAGATTGCGAGCGACAGAGGGAGTCGATCTGTACGCCGAAAGGGGACTGCGTTTACTTTATGGGTGATCGGGATGAGGGCCTAATATCTATGCCAGGAGTCACCCGGGATCGAGGAGATTTGGGTTTTCTCTTTTCTGCACTCAGGTTAGATGAACCAGTTGGGGTTCGAGGAGTGTCGCCTCCGGTGGTGTCTAACTATTCGGATGTCTTTCCGGACGATCTGTTTGAGTTACCACCGAGCTGAGATGTGGAGTTCTCCACTGATCTTGTTCCGGGAGCTGCTCCCATCTCTATGCCATCGTATCATTTTGCACCGGCTGAGTTGCAAGAACTCAAGGTGTAGTTACAGGAGTTGCTAAATAATGGGTTTGTGCGACCCAATACATCGCCGTGGGGAGCTCTAGCTCTCTTTTCAAAGAAGAAGGATGGTTCATTGCCATTGTGTATAGATTACAGGAAGTTGAACAAGGTGACGGTGAAGAACAAATATCCCATGCCAAGGATTGATGACTTATTTGATCAGTTGAGGGGGTCCCATTGCTTTTCAAAGATTAACTTGAGGTCAGGGTATCATCAACTGAGGATTAGGGACGAGGACATAACGAAGACTACTTTCCAGACTCGCTATGGTCATTATGAGTTTCTGGTTATGCCGTTCGGTTTGACGAACGCACCTGCTACATTTATGGGTCTGATGAACCGTAACTTCCACCCTTACTTAGACAGTTTCTTGATTGTGTTCGTGGATGACATTCTTCTCTATTCACCCACGAGGGAGATGCATGAGGAGTATCTGCATGTCATTTTGTAGCTTCTGAGAGAACATCGCTTGCATGCGAAGTTCGAGAAGTGCGAGTTTTGGATGACGGAGGTGAGATTCCTTTGACACGTGGTGTCAAAGGATGGGGTATCAGTGGACTCGACGAAGACTGATGTAGTGATGGATTGGCAGCGACTAAAGAATGTTTTTGAGGTATGCAGTTTTCTCGATTTGGCAGGTTATTATCGATGGTTTGTGAAGGACTTCTCTAGGCTTGCAGCGCTAATGACGCGTTTGACGCGAAAGGGAGTCACGCTTGTATGGAGCGAGCCCTGTGAGTCAGCTTTCCAGGAGCTGAAGAGGAGATTGACTAGTGCATCCGTGCTGATTATTCCTGAGTGGGGTTTAGGTTACACCGTGTACTGCGACTCTTCACATGAGGGTTTGGGTTGCGTTCTGATGCAGGAGGGCAAGGTTGCAGCTTATGGATCCCGACAGTTGAAGACACATGAGAGGAACTACTCGACACACGATTTGGAGTTGGCAGCCGTGGTCTTTGCCGTGAAGACATGGCGTCACTTCCTCTATGGTGAGCGTTTTGAGGTCTTCTCTGATCATAAGAGCCTAAAATACTTGTTTCCACAGAAGGACTTGAATCTTCGCCAACGAAGATGGATGGAGCTGTTGGAGGACTACGACTTCGATCTGCAGTACCATTCGGGTAAGGAAAATGTCGTAGCTGATGCACTCAATAGGAGATCTCACGGCTCATTAGCTTCTGTGGCTATGCGAGAGTGGGACATGCTTGGGGGCATTGGGGAGTTTGATCTATGTCTCGGGGAGACAGTGGGAGGTGCCACCTTATATGCAGTTGCTTCACAGCTCGCTTTAGTTGCACGTGTGTTGGACGTCCAAAGGACCGATCAGGAGGCTCAGATGATACGGGACCTCATTGCCAGGGGGACAGATACAGCAGGATGGGTGATGAGTTCAGATCAGAGTCTGAGGTTGTTAGGGCGATTGTTTGTGCTGGAGTCGTGCCGTGCTGAGGTGCTACATGAGTTTCATCACTCACGTTTTGCAGTGCATCCAGGAGGCACGAAGATGTACCACGATCTACGCCGTCAGTTCTAGTGGACGGAATTGAAGAGGGATGTAATCCAATTCGTTTCTCGTTACTTCACTTGTCAGCAAGTGAAGGTAGAACACTAGAGACCAGCAAGATTATTGCAGCCGTTGCTCGTGTCTGAGTGGAAGTGGGAGAATGTCACTATGGATTTTGTATCAGGACTTTCACGCTCGGTGAAGGGACATGATGCTGTTTGGGTTATAGTGGATAGGCTGACGAAGTCAGCACATTTTCTTCCCATTCGAGTGAGAGACTCAGTGGATAGATTGAGCAGATTGTACATTCAGGAGATAGTCTGACTACACAGAGTACTGGTGACTATTGTTTCTGATCGAGATCCGCGCTTTACATCGCGATTTTGGCAGAGTCTTCAGGTAGCTTTGGGGACGAGCTTGACTTTTAGTATAGCTTTTCATCCTCAGACCGATGGTCAGGCTGAGAGGACCATTCAAATTTTGGAGGACATGCTGAGAGCATGTGTGCTTGATTTTTGGGATTCATGGGAGAATCATCTATCACTGGCAGAGTTTGCGTACAACAACAGCTATCAATCTAGTATTGGGATGGCACCGTATGAGGCTTTGTATGGTATGCCGTGTAGATCGCCTGTATATTGGACAGAGGTGGGAGAGACCATTGTTTCGAGACCCGATCTAGTGCGGGAAACCACCGAGGTGATTATAGTGATTCGTCAGAGACTGGTGACAGCTCAGAGCTGCCATAAGGGTTATTCTAATCGGAGGAGGAGACCGTTAGAGTTTGCCGTGGGAGACCATGTGTTTCTGAAGGTCTCGCCACGCAAAGGGTTGATGAGATTTGGTCGTAGCGGGAAGCTATCACCGCGTTTTATTAGACCATTTGAGATCTTGGAAAGGATTGGGGTGGTGACATACCGTCTGGCTTTGCCACCTCAGTTGGCATCTGTACACAACGTCGTTCACGTTTCTATGCTTCGGAGGTACGAGCCGGATCCGTCTTATGCGCTAGATTGGACTGAGTTGCGAGTTGATGAGAATGTGTCGTATGATGAGAATCCCATAAAGATTCTAGACATGAAGGAATAAGTATTGCAGGGGAGAACGATTGATTATGTCAAAGTTCAGTGGCTTCATCATGGGATTGAGGATGCGACTTGGGAGCTTAAGTCTGGGGTTCGTGAGAGATACCCTGAGTTGTTCACCTCGTGACCTTGTAGTGAATTTCGAGGGCAAAATTCTTTAAGGGGGGAGAGTTGTGAGACCCTGTACCGCTCCTTTTTGATTTGTATGCATATTCCGTATTTTTAGTCACGCTTTAGCGTTTTTGCTTTAATATGCACATATGTGTTTCAATGCCTATTTTGGTTAATCTAAGCATGCAGGGTTGCTTCCCGGGGTTGTAGGGAGTTTCTGTGTGAATTTCAAAAATTTTAAAAAAAAGATATTTTGGAGGCCTATAAATATCTGGAGTTAGATATTTTCAAAACTTAACTCCTAAGTTTCCTCCATTTTCTCTCTGCCTTCTCTCTAACTTCTCGGGGGCCTAGGGCTTGGTTTTTGACAAACCAACAGCCAATTCTTAGTGTTGGCATCGTGCTCTACGCATCCTTCTGGACAGAATTTCATTTCAACGAAGCTCGGATTTGCACGTGGATCGAGGCATCAGGTTTTTGACCCAACGAGGTAGGATCTCAAATTCTACTGCTGTATAAGGGTACTATATATGATCTTATGTTGTTTCACCGTTTAAATACGCATGAAATGTGATTTTATGTTTTAAATCTGGTTTTTTATTTTAAAACTGTTCTTCGGCATTTTCGATGGATGGAAGTGTGATTTGAGGGTTTCTTTTCGAGGTGATGGCGTAAGGCTTTAGTGTGTTGATGTTTGAGGGTGTTTGATGAGTGTTTGGGGGTTTGACTTGAAGTTTGGAGGCGAAACCATAGCTCAAAAACTATTTCTGAGTTGGTTCAGTCAATTGGGGCCTCGAGTCCAGTTGACTGGATCATGCTTTTGATGAGTTCAGTCACTGGACGTGTGAGGTCAGTCGGCTGAAATTCCTTATGGGTTGGTTCTCTTTTTCCAGTGAGCATTTCAGTCGACTGAGGGATTGGGCCAGTCGGCTGAATCCCTGTGAGGATGCTTGGTGTTGGTTTTGATGGTTTGGGTGGTTTGTTTGGACAAAGGATGGATTGCAAAGGAGGTTTTTATGAAAACCTTTGGGAAAAAAGTGTTTATTGGAGGTTTTGAGCTAACGCTTGGGGTTGAGGCTCACTTTCTAAAACGTATGCATGAGAATATGTTTTTACATGCTGTGGTTTGATTTTCATGGTTTCATGGATTGGATCTCTTGCTTATACATACGTTGTATAACTGCTTTGGGAAAAACAATTTGAAAATATTTTGTTTTGATCTCCTGGTGATGGATGGATCTATGTTCATGTATATTGTACCGGTTTGAGAAATGTTTTTAGAAGATTATCTAGATGTACCAGGATGACGTGTATTTGGCACAGTTGGCCTCGGTGTAAGTCCAAAAACGTACACAGCGTAGGTACTATGGTCCTTCGGGTTAGTCCCCATAAATTGAGACGGATGGGTGCTCAGCTCCCTCGGGGTCATACGCGTAAATTGAGTGGTTCGTCGTGGTGCTCCGTATAGAACTTGTGTGTATCTAACAGGTCCCATGATGTATGGGGATTAGATACTGGACAGGGGTCTATAGTTGTTACCTCTTGTTAGGAATGTATACTGAAAAGCCATGCTTTTTAGATTTTTTATTCTTGATCCCTGGCATATTAATGAGAAACATT
>JAUMHN010439855.1:0-11524 GCA_032360265.1 Heliamphora ciliata
TACACACACACACACACACACATATATATATATATATATATATATATGTTTATATAACAAGTTACAATGATTGATGTGACATGTATCTATTGATCCAAGAGTTTTTATTTCTTATAAGCAATCCAATGGTGAGATGAAGTTTATTAAAACTTTTGTCTTTTTGATTGATTATTATTTAATTCAAATATAACTACCAATTAGGATGTGATAATTGTATTTTTTTAATTAATTTGTTATTATTTAATTTGAGTATTTGAACAATCTATTGATCTGCCACTACTATTTTTTTTATATTTTTGGTCCCTTATAACTTCAATCGTAATTGCAAGCTACTGAATAATTTTTTAAAAATAGTAGTAGTACTTTTAGGCACGGGTTATACTTAATGTATATATATATCGTGAGATAACCTCAACTAATGAGTGTGTCATTAAATAACAGAGAGAGAGAAAGAGAGATATGACTTGCCAGATAGAGGTTCACAGCAGAGGGGCTGAGCAGTGCACAGCAAAACTACGACCACAATCTAACGGAAGAGAACGTAAGAGAGGGAGAGACAAAGAGCAAGAGAGAGACAGAGAGCAAGAGAAAGACGAGAGCGAGAACAGAGAGCGGGAGAGAGATGTGAGTGAGTGAGCGAGAGAGAGTGAATAGAGAGCGGGAGAGATAGGAGACACAAAGAGCAAGAGAGAGAACACAGAGAGCGAGAGAGAGGAGGCAAAGAACGCAGGAGAGGGAGTGAAACGGCAAAGGCGCTAAACGTTGCGTGATGGTTCAAATTTGGACGGCTTAGATTAGATTAATGACAAAGGAGGCTCTGCCTGGTGAGATCACAGTTTTGACAACTGAGATTGATTGAAAATTAAGTTTCATAATCAAACGACGGAAAACAATTTGGGACATCATGCCCCAAAACCGCTGTTGGGTGTCCGACCCCAAGTTAAGAGTGCTATAAAATGGAATTAAATTCCAATTCGGACTCTTGTAAATATAAAATAATCTTTTCACTCGTGGGGAATAGTCAGTAAGCGATGATCAGGGAGAGAAACGAAGAGCATACCTTTTAAGAAGAGAGGGATATAGGATTCTGCTCCTCAGGGAGCGAATCTAGAGAGAGAGAGAGAGAAAGGAATGATACGCAAGAGAAAATCTGGAGGAGAGATATAGGGGTGTAGGAGGATTTTCTTGTCTTCTTGCTCTGTTTCGCCCATAGTTTCAGTCCAAGTGGACAACAGTAACAATCATTATATTATATATATATATATATATATATGTATATTTAAAGGTTCTATTTACATCTTGACCACCAATTAACCATGTCTTCTTCAGATTCGACATCACGAATCCCACCGACGGGAATGAAGAAGTCAACCTCAATAACACCTCCACCACCGCCATCAAAGCCCAACTGGGTCCTTCCGTACAAGACCCAACGCCTGCAACAGCTGTACATAATTGGGAAGAAGCTAGGGCAAGGCCAGTTCGGAACCACCCACCTCTGCACAGAGAAGTCCACAGGTACTCACCACGCCTGCAAATCCATCCCCAAGAAGAAACTTATATGCCAGGAGGACTATGACGATGTTTGGAGGGAGATTCAGATAATGCACCATCTCTCCGAGCACCCGAACGTTGTCCGGATCAAGGGCACTTACGAGGACACACTTTACGTGCACATAGTGATGGAGCTATGTGCCGGTGGAGAGCTGTTCGATAGGATTGTGCAGAAGGGGCATTACAGTGAGAGAGAGGCTGCTAAGCTGATCAAGACCATTGTTGGGGTCGTGGAGGCTTGTCATTCCTTGGGTGTAATGCACAGAGACCTTAAGCCCGAGAACTTCTTGTTTCTCAGCACTGATGAGGATGCTGCCCTTAAGGCTACTGATTTTGGGTTGTCCGTCTTCTACAAGCCAGGTTGCTTCTCCACTCTGTTTCTCTTTTTAACCTCTTAATATTACTTCAGTTGATGTCCTTTTTTTTTCTGTTTGTTTTGGGTTTCTTGATTGATCTAATGATTTTTGGTGTTTTATTTTCTTTTTGTTGAGTATTCTGGAATGAAATAGGTTGTTTCTGGAGTGCCCTGTCGATTAGATTTGGGTATTTTCAACTTTTATTTGCCTTTTCTTCTTGGATAATTAAATGGTTGTTTACGGCTTGGGTTGATTGCCGATCTGGCTATTTTCATCCTTGATGCTCTTCGTGGGTTTCAGGTTTATATGATTGTTGATTTGTATGTCTGAACTCTGAACTGGTTTTTATACCCTCTTGCATTGAAGTACTGATGAGAGAGAGAGAGAGAGAGAGAGAGAGAGTTCTCTCTTATCTTGTTTGATTAGTCTAAATAAAAGAAAAGAAAAGAAAACTTCTAGTTATATTTTCTAATTTAACCTTAAAATGATAGTGTCTTATGTTTGTTTTTAGGGTTACTTTTGTCATTTGTTTTTCTTTTTTCTCCAAATCTCTCCATTTTGGAGAGATTCAAAAAATGCTCATTAAGAGAAAACCATTTCTCCTCATTTCTTTCTATTTCTTTCTTGTTTAGTAATTCAAACAATTGATTAGGGAAGAAAGATATGAATTTCTTCTCCTTTCTTCCCAAGTCACCCAAACCAAATGGGCAGGGCCTGCATGGGTTGTGGGTGGAAAATAGTCCAAATTGGGCTACTTATGTACTTTCATCTAGGGCTGCATCGGGATTTTTTCACTTGCGGCTGGCAAGACCCGTTTTTCCCCTTGAGTGGCTGTTTTGATTTCTTGGTTCTTGAGGTTCTGGTTTCGAGTGCAATGGATCCACTGGAGGATTTTGGGTGTCAATTGGTACTCAGAAAAAGAACAGGTGCTGGTGGTTGTATCTGAAGATCTTACCCAGCGTACAGTGGAAGTCAGCAAGCTCTGCATTCTGGGCAAACTTTTGACAAAGAGTTCTTCCAATATAGAAGCTCCCAGGGTCACCATGGCTTCTGTTTGGAAACCTTCTTAAGGGATGCAGTTTAAGGTTTTTGGTCAGAACCTGTTTCTGTTTCAGTTTAATCATATAGAGGACAAACGGAGGATTCTACAAAATAGTCCACGGAGCTTTAATAAACATTTATTGATGTTGATGGATTTTGATGGAATGCATCAACCCACAGATGTCTGTTTTAGTCAGGTATCGTTGTGGATTCAAGTTTTCAATTTACCCCTTATGAATATGACATAGGAGGTAGGTGTCCTGATTGGAAATATGATAGGTACATGTGAGGAGTTGGATGTTGGGGATGCAGGCATTGGTTGAGGGTAGGCCTTGCGAATTTGAGTTTCCTTAAAGGTGATTACGTGTTTGAGAAGGGGGCGAAGATTTCAGTGGCCGGTAGGGAAGCTGTTTGGGTGCGATTCAAGTATGAGAGACTACCTAACTTTTGTTACTTCTGTGGCAAATTGGGGCACAAGGAGGAGGACTGTGAGCATAGGATGGGGTCGAGAATGGGGGGGCTGCCCAATATGGGGCCTGGTTACTGGCTGACGAAGCTCGATCTTGGGGTAAGGATAGGGACCGGAGAACAAATTGTGATTCAGGATCATACTCTTCAGCTGATATTGGCAGGTCCAAGGGTCAATACGGATCTCATTGAGAGGTAGAAAAGTCTGGCTCTGTGCAAAGGAGGGAAGAAAGGGAGGAACGAGACTTATTGGTATCTTTGCTGGTCGGTATTCATGTTGGTGATGGAATCGGTGATTCTGGAAGTGGATTGGGTGGGATGGGACTCAGTACTGCAAAAATCTTGGGTGAAGGGTCTCTTTCTGAAAAATTAGTGGTGGATGCCTTTTTTGAATGTGCTGTAGGGAAGGAAAGATCTGAATAGGTGTTACTTGACCCTTTTAAAAATGTGGAGACTCGGGAGATTTTGGTCCAAGATGCAGATAAGGTGCGGTCTAAAACCCTGGTGCTTAAAGCCCATTTAGAAAGGTATGTCCATAGGCCCATGTTTTTATAGTCCAGAACTCCTTTTGAGCCAAGAGGGAGTTTATTCTACGGAGAGGGCAAAGTCAGACAGTATTGTCACAAAAGGGGCTAGGGTCCAAAATGAAGGGAAGAGGGCGTTAACATGGAAGAGGATGAAAAGAGCTGGAGGGACAATGGCCATAGAGGTCGATGCTCAGTTGGGTTCCAAGAGGCATTCTGGTGACGTGAATGATGGTTGTGAAGTAACAGTTTCAGTGTATCAAGTTTCCAAAAGGATGAGGTATAATTCCATTACTCATGCAGAATGGAAATGGCGGTGAATGAGCTTTAGCCCCACCATGAGCTATGAGTATTTTATGTTGGGATTGCCATGGGCTTGGGAACCCACATGCAATTTGGGGCCTTTAAGATTTAATGAAGGCTGAAGTTCCCACCATTTTGTTCCTCTTCGAAACAAAGTTAAATAATAAAGGAGCCGAAGGAATTCAGTGTAAATTAAAATAGTAAAATGCACTATTTGTGCAGCAGAGGGGCTTGGGAGGAGGCTTAGAGCTGCTATGGTCTGAGAACATTCGAGCAATCAAATCTCATTCGCAAGGTAATATTGATGCCGTGATTGAAGATGGGTCGGGAGGTCGACGATGGAGATTCACAGGTTTATTTGGGAGTCTAGAAACTTCAAAAGTAGTATTGGATAATTTGGTATACATTGTCTGGTCTAGTTCCCAACAACTTAAGTTTTTGAAAAAATTGGTGACTTAACATGGTATCAGAATTCTCGTTTCAGGAGGTCTTGGATTCAAGTCTCATAATGCGTTTGTTGTACTGTTATATTTTCTATAGTGCACTATTTATGTGTGTGTTGGTACACTTGTTTAATTCAATTTGTTTGTCTCTCTATGTGCGAGACAGAGCTGCATGTGAGGGAAAGTATTGAATAATTATACATTGTTAAGCCCATTTTCTAACAATTTAAGCTTTTCACAAAATTGGTCACTTAACAAGTGGTTTGAGTCTTGGGAGTTGTGACGCAGACTATCCTCTTTGATGGATATTGCTTGGATTTGTGCTGGGGACTTCAACAAGATACTGGATACATACGATAAGTGTGGAAGGAAAGATCAGTGCCTTGCTCAAATTGAAGGTTTTAGGTGAGCAGTTGAGGGGTGTCATTTGTCTGATTTGGGCTATCTTGGGTTCTTGGGGTTGATTGTGGCTTATACAAATTAAGGAGAAAGAGAAAAGAAGAGAATGGGTTATAGCAGAGGAGATGTCTTTGGCAGAGAGGCTAGGTGGTGGTGATGGAGCCTGGGATGGGAGAGTATGTATTGAGGTGGGGCGGTGGGGGTTGGGGATGGGGAAAGAGGGGGTTGATGTGGGTGCAGGGGGGTTGGTGTGAGACTCGGACCTGTCTCTTTTTGAGATATTTATATATGTTGATGTGTTTCTTTCTATATATGTATCTCTTGGTGTATGGTTTATGTTTCCAATTGTAGAACAGTAGTTTTGTATAGGTGTTATACATGTTATGCATGCGGGGGTTTGGCTTGGTTGCATTTTCAGTTTTCTCTCCCAGCGACGACCGCTCGAGCGGTGGTGAGCGCGCTTGAGCGGGCTGGTGGCAAAGTGTTGGTCCGAGAGGTGACAGCTCAAGCGGTGCCTGGGCGCTCGAGCGGTGGTGTGGCAGGGCCTATGTCGGCAAGGGGTCCGCTTGAGCGGTGCTTGGGCGCTTGAGCGGCGGTGTGGCAGGGCCTATGTCGGCAAGGGGTCCGCTCGAGCGGTGCTTGGGCGCTCGAGCAGTGGGTCCTGGGCGCGAAAATCTATAAAAGCTACAAATATCTTTTTGAAGACTCAAAATATCTTTTTCAAGCAAATCTCTTTTTCTTCACCTTTTCTCTACCTTCTCTCTAGCTTTCGGGAGGTCTGGGGTTTAGTTTTTGGCGGTCGGATAGAAGATCCTTGCTGTCGGCGACGTGGGCTTCACATCCATCTGGACGGATTCTCGTTCCGACGAGGTTGGATTTTGAGGCATCGAGCTTTTAGCTCTCCGAGATATGATTCTAGACCTACTGCTGTTATGATGGTGTTATATATAATTATATGTATTTTCACTTGGTAGAAAATACATTAAATGTGATTTTCATGTTTTTAAACCTTGATTTTGGGTAAAAGTGAGTTTTACGCATTTTCTCGGTTTTATACATGATTTGGATATGTTGATATCCGTGGTTTTCAAAATGAGGTTTGAAAACGAGATGTTTTTATGAAAAACATACTTTTGGAGGTTTGGAGCTAACCCTTGGGGTTGAGTCTTAGTTTTGTGAAATTATGTTATTACATGCTTGTAGATCTCCATGTGGATGGATTGGATCACTTTTATATATGCGATGTAAAACTGCTTTGTGGGTTTTCAAATGTTTTCCATAGATGTACCGAGACAATGGGTGTGCTGGTTGGGTTGGGCTTCCATTACTCCTCGGTGTAAGTCCGAAAACGTGCGCAAAGTAGGTCCCTACGTGCCTTCGGGTTAGTCCCCGTGAACGAGGTTGGTTGGGTGCTTAGTACCCTCAGGCTCAGGTCCCGTAAACTAAGTGGTTGGGTACTTAGTACCCTCAGGCTGTGGTCTCGTAAACTAAGTGGTTACATTATCGTGACTCCGTATAGAACTTGTCATTATCTAGTAGGCCTTAAGTGTTGACTAGGGTAATGGGCAGGAAGTCTATAGTTGTTACCTGTGTCTGTGTGGCAGAGTCGGTACATAGGATCTCATTTTACTGAATTTTCCTCGGTTGCGTGACCCGAGTGGAGCAAACTGTTTTATCATTTTATTTTCCTCGGTTGTGTGTTTCGAGTGAGAAAATAATATTTTGTTTCCGGTTGTGTGATCCGGGTGAAAAAAATCATGTTTATTTACTGTTTTTCCTTAACTGTGGCATGATATCTATCAGGATTATATGCATAGTTTCAAGGATGGAAAAGTTGTGGTTTTTGAGAGAAAAATCCTTTTGGCTCCTGTGGGTGAGCTTGTGTGTGTGTAATTGCATAGCCTATTTTACAGCTTTACTGTCTTTTCTTATTGGGTTTCGGCTCATGGTGTGGGATTTTTCTGTAAAAACATTTTCAGGTGACCATGTGGAGTTGACCTAGAGGCTTGTGGTGATGGAGAGCTTGCTGTAGTTTTCCTGTTTTGGACATGTAGTTATACATGTGATACCTATTTTGGAAGACTGGTTTTGTACGCCTTGAGGCGATATACTTATTCATGTATGGCATTGCATGTTTTTTGTTTATGAGAGATATACTGGGGGATCCTTATCCAAATGTTGTAATATTTTTGAGTTGATGATTTTTCAACTGCAAATCTTATTTTCATAAACGGTGTTTTGGTGGGCTTTCACGTGACCCTGGTATTTAGAGCGTGACAACTTGGTATCAGAGCTCTGGGTTCGAATACCTAAAAGCCATAGGAAAGAGGGTACATCACCTTGTGAGGATGTATGTGTGCTTGATTGCACGTGTTCAAGAGTTTTCTTACATAAGCATGATAGCCTGTGTAGCATGATGATTGTGTATACATGAGTACAGAGGTTGGGCTTTAGAATTGATTAGTCTTGCCTTTGGGCATTTGAATTAACAAACTTGGGAACCAAGTTAGAGACGCGTTTCGCGGACGTGATTTCTAACTAGGAATCTGTGTAGGTTCTCCAGATGGACGAGTCTTTCTTGTTGGTTCTCCTCGGTATGTGAGATATGTGTTGGCATGATCTAAGTGGCTATGTGTTAACATGCTTATATGTGATCTGTCTTTTACGTTAGCAATAACATGTTGTATGGATGCTTATCCTGTTATATTCTGTTATATTGCTTTCGTTTAGCGTTATGTCCACATGGGGAGGACGAGGCCGAGGTCGAGGCCATGGCTGTGGTTTTGGCCGAAGGGAAGTTCCAGTCCCAGATGTTGGGGATGCTAATACACCCCAAGGACCTGTTGGCGAGGGAGATCTGTTGCGTGAGATGGTTGGCTCCATCCGGCAATTGGCTTAGGCCACTAGGGGAAATGAGAGTGTACCCGAGCCGAGGGCGATGGTTGCGATGCGTGAGTTTCGCCGTCTGGACCCTCTTACCTTTTCTGGGGATCCCAACCCCACGATTGTCACTGAGTGGCTGGAGTTGGCCACTAGGATTCTGGACACGCTACAGATAGAGGAAGACGATCTGAGGGTTACGTTTGCTGCTTTCCAGCTGAGAGGGAGTGCTCACATGTGGTGGAAGTTCGCCAAGACCACAGTGGGAGGCACTTGGGAGGCATTCACGAAGGTATTTCTGGAGAAATACTTTCCGACGACGTTGAGGGATCGCTATAAAGGGGATTTTCTATTTCTGACTCAGGGGACGATGACAGTGATTGAGTATGAGGCGGAGTTTACTAGCCTATCCCAGTTTGCATAGGAGATTGTGCCCACAGATGAGTTCCGTGCGAAGCTATTCGAGAGGGGTTTGAGGCCCGTTATCAGGGATAGAGTGGCGGCATTTCAGGCGCAGGTCTTTACAGAGTTGGTACAGATGGCCATGAAGGTGGAAGACACTCTGAACGAGACGCGTAGTGACATGGACAGTAGAGGTCAGCAAGATGGGGGACATGCACAATCCCAGGGACGCAGGGACAAGCGTCGACGGACATCTGGTCCGAGTTCTCATCCGGTGGGGTCATATCCGCCACAGTCTTCTGCATCCGTGCCTTCCATAGCTTCAGCGGGTAGGTTGGAGCAGAGAACTCCTGCTTGTCATAAATGCCAACGGCCAGGGCACCGTGCGGCAGAATGCCGGAGTTCAACGCCTATTCAGGCACAGTCGCAATCGTAGGCGCATGGGAGGGGGCCAGTTGTGTGTTTTGAGTGCGGCCAGTTTGGGCACATCCGTAGGGACTGTCCCAGAGGAGGGAGCATGCAGAGCACAGTTGGAGCGCCAGTTACTCCATCAGCTTAGGGACGCTAGCTATCTAGGTTTGCAGAAGGAGGCGCCTTGGTACAATCGGGCAGGCAGTCAGCGGTTCAAGGCCACAGTGGGCAGGCCAGAGCTTATGTTTTTGCAGATCTTGGTTCATCCAGAGCACCGGTCGTGCCCGATGCTGCTGCTACCACCTCCATGATCAGAGGTACTCTTCTAGTCTTTAGATCATGGGCCAGTGTCCTTATCGACACGGAAGCATCGCATTCATTTATATCATCTGCTTTGGGGCTGGAAATGGACTGGTTGGGTAGTACTTTGAGCGTGGAGACCGCAGTCAGTGGGAGTGTGACGTTAAGTCTTGTCTGTAGATCTTGCGTGTTGGAGGTAGCCGGTCGTTGTTTAGAGTTCGACTTTATTATTTTAGACATGACCGCGTTTGATGTCATCCTATGGATGGATTGGTTGACCACCTATCGTGCATTTATCGATTGAGATTGACGGAGGGTAACGATTTGTACACCGGTGGGAGATTGTTTTAGTTTTGTGGGTGATCGGGATGAGGGTTTGATGTCTTTACCTTGCACGGTGCAAAACCAGGGCAACCTGGGTTTCCTTTTTTCAGCTCTCACGTTGGATGAGGTAGATGGGATTCGAGGAGAGTTACCTCCGGAGGTTTGCGACTACCCAGACGTTTTTCCTGACGATCAGTTTGAGTTGCCACCGAGCCGCGAGGTAGAGTTATCTATTGATCTAGTTTCCGGAGATGCTCCCATATCTATACCATCTTACCGTTTTGCACCTGCTGAGTTACGTGAATTCAAGGTACAGCTTCAGGAGTTGCTAGACAGGGGGTTTATACGTTCGAGTACTTCGCCGTGGGGAGCTCCTGCTCTTTTTGCTAAGAAGGATGGATCCTTACGTTTGTGTATTGACTACCGGAAGCTGAACCAGGTGACAGTGAAGAATTAGTATCCTATGCCGAGGATAGATGATTTGTTTGATCAGCTGAAGGGTTTGAGCTGCTTTTCCAAGATTGACTTGAGATCGGGATACCACCAGTTGAGAATTAGGGACGAGGACATAGCGAAGACCGCGTTTCGGACTCGCTATGGTCACTACGAGTTCCTGATTATGCCGTTTGGTCCGACGAACGCGCCGGCTACGTTCATGAGTTTGATGAACCGGATCTTTCACCAGCATCTGGACAGTTTTGTGGTAGTGTTTGTGGATGATATTCTGGTATATTCACCCACTAAAGAGGCACATGAAGATCACCTGCGCATTGTTCTGCAAACTTTGAGGGAACATCGTTTGTACGCGAAGTTAGACAAGTGCGAGTTCTGGATGTCTGAGGTGAGATTTCTTGGACACGTTGTGTCGTCAGACGGGGTATCAGTGGATTCGTCGAAGATAGACGCTGTGACTGGTTGAGAGCGATCGAAGAGCGTTTTTGAGATTTGCAGTTTTCTGGGTTTAGTAGGGTATTACCTACGGTTTGTGAAGGACTTTGCGATACTTGCAGCACCGATGACGCGTCTGACGGGGAAGGGAGTTACGTTTGTTTGGAGTGAGTCCTGTGAGTCAACATTCCAGGAACTGAAGATGAGGTTAACTAGTTCGCCAGTGTTGATCATTCCAGAACGAGGCTTGGGGTATACAGTGTACTGTGATGCATCACGCGACGGTTTAGGCTGTGTTCTGATGCAGGAAGGAAAGGTTATAGACTATGGTTCTCAACAGCTGAAGACGCATGAGAAGAACTACACGACACACGATTTAGAGTTGGCAGCCGTGGTCTTTGCCTTGAAGACATGGCGTCACTATCTTTATGGTAAGCATTTCGAGGTTTTCTCTGATCACAAGGGCTTAAAATACTTGTTTTCGCAGAAGGACCTAAACTTGCGCCAACGACGATGGATGGAGTTATTGGAGGATTATGACTTTGACTTGCAGTACCATCCAGGGAAGGCCAATGTAGTGGCAGACGCTCTCAGTAAGAGATCTCACGGGTCATTAGCTTCAGCGGCTATGCGTGAGTGGGACATGCTTGGGGAGATTGGGGAGTTTGATCTATGTCTCGGGGAGACAGCGACTGGTGCCACTTTGTTTTCAGTAGTTATGCGACCAGGATTGATAGCACGTGTGCTAGAGCTCCAGTAGATGGATCAGGAAGCTCAGATTATACGAGATCGAGTTGCTAGTGGAGAGGATACAGCAGGATGGGTTGTGGGTTGAGATCAAAGTCTGAGGTTGGCAGGGAGGTTGTTTGTATTAGAGTCTTGCCGTGCTGATATATTACATGAGTGTCATTATTCTCGCCTTGCAGTGCATCTTGGAGGCACGAATATGTATCATGACCTACGTCGTCAGTTTTATTGGGCGGGCATGAAGAGAGACGTGATCCAGTCTGTTTCTCGGTGCCTTACCTGTCAGAAGGTGAAGGCGGAAGACCAGAGACCGGCGGGCTTGTTGCAGCCATTACCGATATCCCAGTGGAAGTGGGAGAATGTTAAGATGGACTTTGTGTCAGGGCTTCCTCGGTCACCTAGGGCATACGACGCCGTATGGGTTGTGGTTGATAGGTTGACGAAGTCTGCACACTTTCTCCCCATCCGCGTGAAGGATTCAGTG
>JAUMHN010439866.1:0-20249 GCA_032360265.1 Heliamphora ciliata
ATAAAATAAAAAATTAATTTTATTAAAATAAAATTAAATACTAAAAATATGATTTTTAGTATACCAATCCTAACATGGTCGAGGTGCGGCAGTTCGTGATAGGCGATGTGGTTCCTAGGCTTCATCTGATCGAGCATCAGCCTCCTATTCTTGGGCGAGGTCGAGGACTCATCTCCCTCCTCCATCAACGACGATTATGACGACGACGACAATGATTTTAGGAGCCTCTCGGCGAGTGCGACTGAGGAAATATTGAGAGTGAGAGAGAGAAAGAGACTTCTTTTTTGCTTAAACTATATTTATGTCGGATACATTATTTACCCTTTTATTAGGTCTGCATGCCCTTGGTTTGATGATGGTCCATATTACCCTTTCTTTTGACATACACTAAGCCTTTGTGCTTCTTTTGTTTTGGATGCTTTATTTTATTTTATAAAAATTATGTCTTTTCTTTTTTTCAAAATGGATGGATGCTTACTGGAATAGAATAATATTGTAACGATCAAAGTAGACTACTAATCCAATAACTTGAATAAAAGCCTAACAACGCGGCCTAAAATGCTTAAACCCAAGTTATTAGTAGTAGAATTGGGTATCACAATATCCTCCACTCAAAGACGTGATGCCCTCATCGTGTGACCCAAGTTCTTCCCTTAGTTAAGATGTAGATAGCAGTCTATTAGTGAACACAGAGTAGCCCATAAGCGTGCATAATGTATACAATCTTGGGGCCTCTACCCCTCTTCGAAGCCTCTACTCCTCTATCCACACCACCACGGAGCCCTATATGGAAACCAAGGTTGACTTTGAAACCATTTGCAACGACCTAAATGGACTACTGGCCTAATGATTTGAATAAAGAGCCTAACAACGCGGCCCAAAATGCTTAAGCTTAAATTATTAGTAGTACCCCACGAGTTTCTTTATATACCAGATATAATTTCATATCTCATTGATGTGGGATTGGGTATCACAATTATAGAATGCATGATATATGTGAGACCCTGTACCGTTTTATTTTTGATATATGTTCATGTTTGACGTGTTTCTTTCATTACATGAATATCATCTATAAATGGTTCATGCTTTGGAATTGTATAACATCATGTGTAGATGTGTTTTATGCTTTTGAGCTCCGTTTAGGCTTGTTTGGTTGGTTTTTGAACTGTTAAATCGAGACCAAAATAGTAGGCCATGACCCAGCAGTTCAGTCGACTGGACTGGTATGTTCAGTCGATTAGATCGAAGTTTTTAGGTTCGGTCGACTGGACCGACCCCTCCAGTCGACTGGACCGTGGCAGTGGTGAGATTCTTATAGATCTAGCATACCTTCAGTCGACTGAAGCGACCTCTTCAATCAACTGGGCGCCTATTTTGCCGAGCTCTATATATATTCCAGGGGCTGGAATGTTTAGAGAAAGCTTTTTTCTTCCATTCTCTCTACCTTCTCTCTACATTCTTGGTGTTCCCGGGCCTAGTTTTCGACGATCAGCTTGTGGATCCTTGTTATTCACGTTGATAGCTTCGCGTTTATCTTGTCAGATTCTCATTTTGACAAGGTTCAAAATTTGAGACTTTGAGTTTCGACTCACCAAGGTAGGATTCTAGACTCTACTGTTGTTAAAGAGTGTTTCATGTAATTATATGCGTTTTCACTGGTTGAAAATGCTTCAAATATCATGTTTTATGTTTAAACCTTGTTTTTTAGATAAAAAGCATGTCTTTCGCTTTTTGTTGATTTATTACATGATATTAGGCTTGTGGTTATGGTTTTCATAGGTTATAATTTTCAAAGAGGTGATTTTGAAAATAGTGATTTTGATAAAAATCTCAACATTTGGTGTTTTGAAGGTTTGGAGCTAACCCTTGGGGTTGAGTCTCAGGTTTTGAAACGTTTTATTGAAAGCGAAAAAAAACATTTTGAAAATGTTTTGTTGATCTCCATGTTGATGGATGGATCTATATACATGTTTAATGTATATTTGTGGAAATACTTTTCGTAGTCGAGCTTTGGGTCGATTTTTAGATGTTTCTCTTGATGTACCGGGATAGCGGGTATTTGGCACGAGTTGTCCTGGGTGGAAGTCCAAAAATGTGCGTAGAGTAGGTACTTTGTACCTTTGGGTTAGTCCACGTAAATTAAGCAGTTGGGTGCTTTGTACCCTCAGATTTTGAGCCCGTAAATTAAGCAGTTACGTTGTGGTGCTTCATATGAAACTTGTCATTATCCAACCGGTCCTATAATGATTAGGGATTAGGTAATGGACAAGAGTCTATAGTTGGTACCTCTGTCCTTTGTGACAGAGTTGGTACATAGGATTCATTCTTCTTTTTCCACGATTGTATGATCCATGAGAGAACAACATTTTGGTTTTTTTTTTGTTAACTGTAATGTGTTACTTGCATTAGTTTTAATGCTTGGATTTGTTGTGCTTGAGTTAACTCCCACCATATGATTGCATATCCTGTTTGACAGCTTTATAGTCTGTTTCTATTGGACTTCGACTCACGATGTGGGACTTACCAAACCTTTTTTAGGTAATGAGATTGATGATCATGAGGAGTTAATCTAGTGGTTCCCGTGGTGGAAGAAGACTTTACTAGTTTTCCTTCTGTATGCCTATTTTAGAAGGCATGTTTTGTACGCTTTAGGGTGATATATTTCTGCGTGTTGAAACTGAATATTTACTGCTTATGAGATATGCATGTTAAGTATTATTCTGATTTCAACAGGTGAATTTAAATATATGAAAACCTACTTTCTTTAAAAATTGGTGTTTGGTGAACTTTCACGTGACCTAGGGTTTTGGAGTGTGACAACTTAGTATCAGAGTTCTGGATTCGAATGCCTAAGAGCCATGGAAAGAGGATTTATCACCTGGTGAGGTTGATTACGTATGCTTGCTAGCATGTGTTTAACTATTTTTATAACATGCTGATAGCTTGTTGAACATGATAGTTGGTGTATATGTAGGTATGGAGGTTGAATACCAGGATTGATTAGTCTTGCCTTAGGGCGTTTGGATTAACATATCCAAAAGCCAAGTTTGAAACGCATTTGGCCGACGTATTTTCTAGCAAGGAATCTGAATAAGTTATCCAAATTGACGAGTCGGTCTTGTTAGTTCTCCTCGGTATGTGAGACGTGTTTACATGATCTTAAGTGGTTATGTGTTAGCATGCTTATGTGTGTTATGTTTTAAGAACATGTTGTATGAAATCTTATCTTGTTATATTGCCTTCATATAGAATTATGTCCACGCGGAGAGGATGGGGACGGGGTCGTGGCCGAGGTCGTGCGTATGTTCAGGTTCTGGAGGAGGGGGATGTTCATGCCCCACAGGAACAGGTGGGCAGTGCTGACATCATACATGAGATGCTTACTACTATGAGCGTTATGGCTGAGGTGACCAGGGCCAGAGTGAGGGCTCCTGAGCCAAGAGCCTATGTGGCTATGAGCAAGTTTCGGCGGTTGGATCCTCTAACCTTTTTTGGGGAACCAGACTCCAAAGTTGCTACTAAGTGGTTGGAAGTGACCACGACGATCTTTGATACTCTTGATATTGAGGAGGATGCCTTGCGCGTGAAATTAGAGGCATTCCAACTGCGAGAGGATGCAAGGGAATGGTGGAAGTTCGCCAAGACCACGATAGTTGACACGTGGGCCGCTTTCACGAGAGTTTTCTTGAAGAAGTATTTCTCGAGATCTTCGAGGGATACATACCGAGAGGAGTTCCTCTCTCTGATTTAGAGGAACCTTAATGTGGTCCAGTATGAGGCCAAGTTCGCGAATCTGTTGCGGTTCGCAGCTGAGATGGTATCTACAGAGGAATTGCGTACGAGGAGGTTTGAGAGGGGCCTTCGACCGGCTACCAAGGATAGAATTGCAGCTTTGGGATTGGAGGTGTACATCTAGATGGTGGATGTCGTTATCCGAGTAGAGAACTCGGCGGCAGAGAGCTGTAGAGTTAGGGAGAGAAAGACCCAGCAGAGTGATGGAGGTACACAGCTTCAGGGGCGTAGGAATAAGCGCCGAAGGTCTTCAGGTCTGAGTTCTCATTTTGCCAGATCATATCAACCACAGTTATCCATGCATGTACTTTCAGTGGCCTCGACAAGAAGGCCAAAGTAGAGAGAGCCAATCTGTTATCGATGTGGATAGCCGGGGCATCGTTCGCCAAAGTGCCTGCAGAAGGGCCAGGTTCAGAGTTCAGCGCTTGCCCAGTCACAGGCGAGAGACCCACCCGCCCGTTTTGAGTGTGCTCAGCCTGGGCACATTCGTAGATTTTATCCCCGATGAGGGAATGTTCATAGTGCGACAGGAGCATTACTTGCTCTGTCTGCCCAGAGACGATAAGCTTCGCAGCAACCTAGGGCTCAGACGTCTAGGTTTACAGAAGGAGGTGCCTCGGCACAGTTTGTGAGGTAGCCGACGGTTCAGAGTTATGGGGGATAGACTAGAGCACCACAGGCCAGAGCTTATGTCCTTGCTAGTCCCAGTGCTTCCAAAGCACCAGTTGTGCTTGATGCTACAGCTACTCCAGCCATGATCAGAGGTACTCTTCTAGTCTATAGATCATGGGCCAGTGTTCTTATTGACACGGGAGCAACGCATTATTTTATATCTTCAGCCTTTGCATCTACATTGGGGTTGGTGGCAGATTTGTTGGGTAGTGTGTTGAGTATAGATCCCCAATCAGTGGGAATGTGGTGTTGAGTAGAGATTACAGATCTTGTGAGTTAGGAGTCACCGGTCGTTGTTTAGAGTTTGATTTTATTATTCTAAACATGACCAGGTTTGATGTCATCCTAGAGATGGGCTGGTTGACTACCTACCGTGCCTTTATAGATTGTGAGCGACGGAGAGTGTCGATCTGTACGTCGGAGGGTGACTACTTTTACTTTCTGGGTAATCGGGATAAGGGCTTGGCGTCTATGCCCGGTGCCGCTCAGGTTTGAGGGAACTTGGGTTTCCTCTTTTCTGCTCTCAAGTTGGATGAGACAGTTAGGGTTTGAGAGGAGTTACGCCCAGTGGCTTGTGATTACCCAGATGTCTTTCCAAATGACCTGTTCGAGTGGCCACTAAGCCATGATGTGGAGTTCTCTATTGATCTTATCCCGGGAGCTGCTCCAATCTCTATGCCATCATACCGCTTTGCACCGGTTGAGTTGCGAGAACTCAAGGTGCAGTTGCAGAAGTTGCTTGACAAGGGGTTTGTGCGGCTGAGTACGTCACCGTGGGGAGCTCCAACTCTTTTTGCAAAGAAGAAGGATGGGTCCTTGAGATTCTGCATAGACTACAGGAAGCTGAACTAGGTGACGGTGAAGAACAAGTATCCTATGCCGAGGATTGACGACCTGTTCGACCAGCTGAAGGGATCGAGTTGCTTCTCGATGATTGACTTGAGGTCCGGGTATCACCAGCTGAGGATTAGAGACGAGAACATAGCGAAAATTGCCTTTCAAAATCGTTACGGTCACTACGAGTTTTTGGTCATGCCATTCAGTTTGACAAATGCCCCTGCAACATTTATGGATTTGATGAACTGTATCTTCCACCCTTATCTAGATAGTTTTGTAGTCGTGTTCGTGGATGATATTCTGATTATTCACCCACGAGGAAAATGCATGAGGAGCATCTGCATGTTATCCTACAGCTTCTAAGAGAGCATTGTTTGTATGTAAAGTTCGAGAAGTGTGAGTTTTGGATGTCAGATGTGAGATTTCTTGGGCACGTAGTGTTGAAAGATGAGGTATCAGTGGATTTGTCGAAGACTAATGCTGTGATGAGTTGGGAGCGACCGAAGAACGTCTTTGAGATTTGTAGTTTTCTGGGTTTAGCAGGCTATTATCGGTGGTTCGTGAAGGAATTTTCTCGATTGGCAGCACCGATGACGCGTTTGACATGGAAAGGAGTCATGTTTGTATGGAGCGAGTCTTGTAAGTTGGCTTTCCAGGAGTTGAAGAGGAAACTGACTAGTACGCCAGTGTTGATTTTCTAGAGCGAGGACTGGGGTATACATGTACTGCGATGCGTCGCATGATAGTTTGGGCTATATATTGATGCAGGGAGATGAGGTTGTGGCCTACGGCTCACGACAGTTGAAGATACACGAGAAGAACTACCCTAGACACGATATAGAGTTGGCAGTCGTGGTCTTCACCTCGAAGATATGGCGTCACTACCTTTATGGTGAGCACTTCGATGTTTTCTCTTATCACAAGAGCTTAAAATACTTGTTTTCACATAAACACTTGAATTTTCGCCAACGACGATGGATGGAGTTGTTGGAAGACTATGACTTCGATTTGCAGTACCACATGGGAAAGGCAAATGTCGTAGCTGACGCACTCAATAGGAGATCCCATGGTTCGTTAGCTTCTGTAGCTATGCGAGAATGGGATATGCTTAGAGATGTTGGAATCTTTGATCTGTGTCTCAGGGAGACAAGAAGAGGTGCGACTTTGTTTTTAGTAGCTTCACGACCTGCATTAGTTGCACGTGTGTTAGAGACTCAGTGAACCGATCAGGAGGCTCAGATGATACGGGACCACGTTGCCAGTGGGAAGGACACTACGGGATGGGTTGTAGGCCCAGATCAGAGTCTGAGATTGACAAGGCGATTGTTTGTGCCAGAGTCGTGCCGTGCTAAGGTGCTACATGATTTTCATCACTCACATCTTGCAGTGCATCCAAGAGGCACGAAGATGTATCACAATTTACACCGTCAGTTTTGGTGAACGAGAATGAAGAGGGATGTGGTTCGGTTCGTTTCTTAGTGCATTACTTGTAAGTAAGTAAAGGTGGAACATCAGAGGCTGGCAGGATTGTTACAGCCACTGCCTATATCCGAGTGGAAGTGGGAGAATGTCATGATGGATTTTGTATCAGGTTTCCTCGATCGCCGAAGGGACATGACGCTGTTTAGGTTGTGGTTGATAGGTTGACGAAGTCGGCACACTTCCTTCCCATTCGTGTGAAGGATTCGGTGGATAGATTGCGTAAGTTGTATGTACGTGAGATAGTCCGACTACATGGAGTACCTGTGACTATTGTTTCTGATCGAGACCCGTGCTTTACATCGTGCTTTTGGCAGAGTCTTCAGGTGGCTTTGGGGACGAGCTCGACCTTTAGTATAGCTTTTCACCCACAGACAGACGGTCAATCTGAGACGACCATCTAGATTTTAGAGGATATGTTGAGAGCCTGTGTGCTTGATTTTTAAGGTTCTTGGGAAGATCATCTATCATTGGCAGAGTTTACATACAACAACAGTTATCAGTCCAGTATTGGGATGGCATCGTTTGAGGCTTTGTATGGTAGACCGTGTAGATCTCCTGTGTGTTGGACAGATGTGGGAGAGACCACTATTTTGGGACCCGACTTAGTACGAGAGACGACAGAGAAGATTATCATGATTCGTCAGCGTCTGGTGACAGCTCAGAGCCACCAGAAGAGTTATGCAGATTAGAGGAGGAGACCGTTGGAGTTTACAGTGGGGGATCATGTGTTTCTGAAGGTCTCACCACGTAGAGGCTTGATGAGATTTGGTCGTAGCAGGAAGCTATCACCACGTTTTATTGGACCATTCAAGATCTTAGAGAGGATTGGGGTGGCAGCATACCGTCTGGCCTTGCCACCTCGGTTAGCATATGTACACAATGTATTTCTCGTTTCCATACTTCAAAAGTATGATCCAGATCCATCACATGTTCTGGATTGAGTCGAGTTGCAGGTTTTTGAGGATGTCACGTATGAGGAGCGTCCTCTAAAGATTATAGACATGAAGGAGCAAGTGTTGAGAGGGAGAACGATTGTTTATGTCAAGGTCCTTTGGCTTCATCACCGGGTTGAAGAAGTGACATGGGAGCTTGAGTCTGGAGTTCATGCTAGATACCCAGAACTGTTTACCTCATGACCTTGTGGTAAATTTTAGGGGAAAAATTTCTTAAGGGGTGAGAGTTGTGAGACCCTGTACCATTTCATTTTTGATATATGTCCATGTTTGACGTGTTTCTTTCATTACATGAATATCACCTATGAAAGGTTTATGTTTTGGAATTATAGGACAGCATGTGTAGATGTGTTATACGCTTTTTTGGGCTTCGTTTAGGCTTGTTTGGTTGGTTTTTGGAATGTTAAACTGAGACCAAAATAGTAGGCTATGACCCAGCAGTTCAGTCGACTGGACTGGTATGTTTAGTCAACTGGATTGAAGTTTTTAGGTTCGGTCGACTGGACCGACCCCTCCAGTCGACTGGACCGTGGCGGTGGCGAGAGTCGTGTAGATCTAACATACCTTCAATCGACTGAAGCGGCCTCTTCAGTCTATTGGGCGCGTGTTTTGCCGAGCTCTATATATATTCCAAGGGCTGGAATGTTTGGAGAAAGCTTTTTTCTTTCATTCTCTTTGCCTTCTCTCTACATTCTTGTGTTCCCAAGCCTAGTTTTCGACGATCAGCTTGTGGATCCTTGTTATTCACGCTGCTAGCTTCGCGTTTATCTGGTCAGATTCTCGTTTTGACGAGGTTTGAATTTTGAGGCTTCGGGTTTCAACTCACCGAGGTAGGATTCTAAACCCTACTGTTGTTAAAGGGTGTTTCATGCAATTATATGCATTTTTACATGTTAAAAATGCTTCAAATATCATGTTTTATGTTTAAATCTTATTTTTCGGATAAAAAGCATGTCTTTCGCTTTTTCTTGGTTTATTACATGATATTAAGCTTGTGGTTATGGTTTTCCAAGGTTATGGTTTTCAAAGAGGTGATTTTAAAAATAGTGGTTTTTGATAAAAATCTCAACACTTGGTGTTTTGGAGGTTTTGAGCTAACCCTTGGGATTGAGTCTCAAGTTTTAAAATAATTTGTTGAAAACGAAAAAAAATATTTCGAAAATGTTTTGTTAATCTCCATGTTGATGGATGGATTTATATGCATGTTTAATGTATATTTGTGGAAATTCTTTTCGTAGTCGAGCTATGGGTCGATTTTTAGATGTTTCTCTTGATGTACCAGGATAGCGGGTATTTGGCACGAGTTGTCCTCGGTGGAAGTCTGAAAACGTGCGCAGAGTAGGTACTTTGTACCTTCTGATTAGTCCCCATAAATTAAGCAGTTGGGTGCTTTGTACCCTCAGATTTCGGGCTCGTAAATTAAGCAGTTACGTTGTGGTGTTTCGTATAGAACTTGTCATTATGTAACTGGTCTTGTAATGATTAGGAATTAGGTAATGGACATGAGTCTATAGTTGTTTCCTCTGTCCTTTGTGACGGAGTCAGTATATAGGATTCATTCTTCTTTTTCCACGGTTGTATGATCTGTGAGGGAACAACATTTTGGTTTTTTTTTGTTAACTGTAATGCGTTACTTGCATTAGTTTTAATGCTTGGTCTTGTTGTGGTTGAGTTAACTCCTATCATATGATTGCATATTCTGCTTTACAGTTTTATAGTCTGTTTCTATTGGATTTCAGCTCACGATGTGGAACTTGTCAAACTTTTTTTAGGTAATGAGATTGATGATCATGAGGAGTTGATCTAGTGGTGCCCGTAGTGGCGGAAGACTTTACTAGTTTCTCTTTTGTATGCCTGTTTCAGAAGGCATGTTTTGTACGCCTTAGGGCGATATATTTATACATGTTGGAACTGAATATTTACTGCTTATGAGAGATGCATGCTAGGTATTATTCTAATTTCAACAGGTGAATTTGAATGTATGAAACCCTATTTTTTAAAAAAATTGGTGTTTGGTGGATTTTCACGTGACCATGGGTTTTGGAGCATAACAATATAAGTTTCGAGACATAGGCTAAGTCACTAAGAAAGTTTTGTGCTTATTTTTTTTACAAGCCGTGAGACTCGAAAACAAATATGAAACACCACTGAGAGAGAGAAAAACTATTTCACCAATAGTACTCACAAAATATTAGTCGCAACAATGAAATTCAAGGTCACTACGAAGAAGCTGGCTCCTGCAAAGATTATTTAAACAAAAAGTTACAATGTAAGGCCTAGAAGTTTGCAGCCATGAATTGAGAAGTTTATGGTCACACATTCAAAGGTTACGATTGCAAAGACCTCAAATCCAAGCAAGGTTTCTTGGTCGTTAGTGGTGGTCCTTTTATGGGCTCAAGAGGTAAGGTTTTGTCTTTCACTTTTTGTCATCAAAAAGGACTAAATAGTTAATTGGTACATTTGATTATTAGGGTTGTAAGATTTTAGTACATGAATATGATGTTGATTGTAAGGGTAACAAAAGGTGATGATGATCTTGGAAAAAAATTATAGCTGCATAAAATTCTTACAGCTCAAAGATGAATTAAAGAGGTAAAAGGGTGTATAAAACATCTACAAAGATATTTTGGCTCAAAAGATGATTGGTGGAAAGGAATTGTATATAATATTACGAATCAGAATTATGGCTCAAAAGATGATATATGAAAATATAATATGCATATCCTTATACAAAAAATAATATAAAAATAATTTTCTATAATTAAAAGTCTTGAAAAGTATAAGACTTTTTAGTGGCTCAAGGCAAACTCTAGAGTTTAACTTTTAACCAAGGTGGTTTGGTGGGTCGCATTGTAATTAATTGGTGGAGAAATTGGTAGGTTCCATGGTGATTTATTGGTAGAGAAAAAGTATATATATCCACATATATCACTATTTTGGCTCAACAGAGAATATGTGGGGATAAAATATATATATTCATACGTAAGGCTTGATATATAAATATATATATCAAGGCCTAAAGAGCCTAGGGTTAGCAAGTACATTTTTTGTTTGGTTCAATGCAAATCTTGGATTTAAAATTATATTTTAATTAGTTAATGAGATTTTATGGGGCCCACCATGTGATCAAAAGAATCTCTCTCTCTCTCTCTCTCTCTATATATATATATATATATATATATATATATATATATATTGAAAATATTATTTTTGAGCCAAAAGAATTAATACTTTTTGGATGAACATTAAAATTAATTGGGCTTAAATTAAGAAAGATTGGACTTGATCCAAAGAATTTAATTAATTCCCATGTGCCTTGTCTAGTTGGGATATGTTTGGCTTTTCTTAAAAACATGGGTTACAAGAATGATTAGGCTCAAATTAAAGATCTGGGCTTTTATTTGAATTTGGCCTTTCGATTGGGATTCGGGCTTAGATTATGATTAGACCTAATTAAATACTTTAGACCTTAATTGTTATTTGAACTTTATTAATCTTCGGACCTTAATTCCTATTTGGGCTTTGTTTATTACTTATGTCTTGTTTAATCTTGGACTTATAAAAAGAATTAGAGCTTGGGCTTGAGAAAAGATTTTCTTAGGTTTTATTAAAAAATTTGGGCTTATGGGCACTTGGGCCATATGGTGACTTGGACTTTATTTAATTTTTGCCTTTCTGCATTTAAGCCTTTTCTTGAGTTTAGGTCATTCTTTATTTTAGGTATTTGTTTTTCTTAAGCCTTTCTTCGTTTGGGCCTCTTTTTAGATTTGACATCTCTTTAGTTATTGAGCCTTAGCCCGTTAAGCTCTAATCATAAACCTATTTCTTTTACATACCTTGTGCTATAGGATTTTACGAGTCCTAAGATAAACTATTGCTTCTATTAATGTTCTACCATATTATTCAAAAAATACGAGGTATTTCAAAAGCCTTGGATGATGACATGCTGGGTCTACAAAAAGTTGCTTCAGATAGATCTAGACTTAGATTCACTACAGGTGTAATTGGGAATGTGCCCAAATAAAAAGAAAAAGCTAGGCAGCCAACTCAAGTTAAAACAACATCGATCCTCGTGAAAAGTGAAACAAGTAAGGGGATGCAAAAAAGAAAATTTAGACTGGCAAAACTATCATTCAACATGGTGAGGTAATAAAATCTAAATTCATTCATATTTGTCATCACTGTGGAGTCAAAGGGCATAGTAGATCATATTGTTTTCAGTTGCATGGTATATTTAATTCTTATTCTGGATATTCCCATGTTCTTAGAAAAAGTAAGTTGTTTGACCTAATGCATGATTTTAAGAAGAGATTGAATTATCCCAAAATTAGGAGAATAGCCTCTAATACATGGATTGAAAATGATTGTTCTAAAGCAATATTTAAATCATATGTTGTAAAAGACCAAATCAAGTTTAGAAAAATTTGGATAGGAAAAAGTTATCTGAACAGATTTCTTGCATGTCGAATCCATTATTTTTTTTTTTTTGATTTTTTTTAGTTTTTTCTTAGGTGTTTGTTTGTTGGGCTTGTCAGTTTTAGTTTTTG
The DNA here is from genome assembly GCA_032360265.1 of Heliamphora ciliata. Lineage (NCBI taxonomy): Eukaryota > Viridiplantae > Streptophyta > Magnoliopsida > Ericales > Sarraceniaceae > Heliamphora > Heliamphora ciliata. The sequence continues at coordinate 12,284 of JAUMHN010439866.1, forward strand.
AGTCTTATTAATAAAATAAAAATAAAAAAATAAAAAAAAATTGAAAACTTTATTAATGTCTGAGTTCCAATTTCTATGCATATGGTATCTTCGTGAGAAATCATCTTGTCCTTCCTTGAAATTCAATGCACCTTGTAGCTTCTGGATAACCTTATTCATATAGTTTTGGAACGTCTTCAGAAATAATTTTCTTCTTTATACTCTTCAATGTTATTTGGATACAAGGATCCTCTAAACTTTGGTTCAAATCTTTCTGTAGGCTCTTCTTACTTTCAGTTGTTTTAAATTTTCACAAAATGGCCTCACAGTGGCGACCCACAAGAACCTAAAGTCTAAACTCCCTCCTTCTTTTGATTCTATATGTTTAACTTGAGGAAATGACTATCTATATAAACCTTACTTTTTCATTCGCATTAATGTGAAAACCGCTAATGATAATCGTTTGGTTGATAGTCATACAATCGAGAATATAAAAGAAAAATGGAAAAAAAAGAAAGAAAAAGTTTGTAACCTTTAGTTGAGGGTGAGCTATTCTTTAAAGTGATCTGGGTTTAAGCTGATTTGACTTTGTGAATTTATTGAATTTTAATAAGTAAATGTGACTCAGTAATATCGATCCCATATAGAATTTGATCTTGAAGCCTAGAAATATTTCAAGTTACACACTATTTTACATATAATCTCATTTGATTATGCTCCTCCCTATATAAATACAGGATATCTCAGACAAATTGGTTGTTTTAGTAACTTTAACTGGATTTTGTGGTTTCAAACGTGTAAAATATATATGGGTCTTGTACTTAATCTTCAATTTTGTTCCCTACACAAATATTTTTTTTTTTGGTTTATTTTGTTAGTTGAGTTTGTCAATTCGTCACAAAAAAAGGGGAGAGATGTATCTAAGGGGGAGTAAGTTCATTTTTTTTGTGTCGATTGTTTAAAATTTATTTTGTTGCCGATTGGATGGTTGATGTATGATTGTTTTGACAAATTGGCTTATTGTTCAATGCTTAGAGATTTTGTCATAAAATTGTCAAATGGGGAGATTGTTAGGATTTTTTAACCTCGACCTTCATTTTTTTCTCTGTACTTTGTTTTGGAAAATCTTTAACAAACTGTTCATGTCTTATTCTATGATAATATGTCACTTGTTCTAGGCAGTTTGATATATTTTATGTTACAGGATTTCACGTATTAGAGAAAAGATCAAAAAACAGCAACATGTGTCCCACCACTTGACAGACCGCCCGAGCGGTCTATTGAGTGATCATCAGCACATCTCGGTTTCTCAATTTTCTACACAAAAATTTGCTAGCAAGTCTTCACCGCTCGAGTGGTGAACATACCGCTCGAGCGGTCCGTATGCAAGTTGTTTTGTAATCAGCTAGAATTTTGCAATTTTTAAGTGACATAGATGCAACTAAGATTTTCTTATAAATAGAGACAGCTAGGGTTTTATTAAATAGAACTTTTTGAGGCACTTTTGTATAGAAAACAACTCTAGTCATCGTGAGCCTTCAAGAAGTAGATTTCCTAGAGATTGTTCTTGAAACGCCCTGATTTCCAACAATAAAACTCCACGGAAATAAAAATAAAAATAGGATTTTATTTGTAAAATAATTAACAAAATATTTCATTTTAAGCCAAAAAGGGTAACCCCTAGCTTCCCCAACTAAAAACCTCCCTTTGAAACAAAACCCAACTTTTTCACACAGTGGCTGTTCGCTCGAGTGGACTCTCCACTGCTCGAGCAATGGGAAACCCGAGAGATTTTCAAACTAAAAACCACAAAATCTTCCCAAGCTAAAAAATGCACCTAAAAATCTCATTTTTGAACTAGGGTTCGAACAAACCATATATTAGGGATACAAATATTTATATGATAAAGAAATCACTCTATCGACTCGAAAAGAACTTAATAAAGCGTCGAAACACATAGACAAACATCTAAGCATATGGAAACGGAAATCAACAATTAACCCAAAGTTCCTCTCATGGATCATACAAGATGCATGCATAAAAAAAACGCCTCAAGGCTTACAGTATAAGTTTTCTGTTATCAAATGTTATACATCCCAAACATGGTTTAAACAAAAGGGAAAACTAAGAAAAGTCTTCCACCACCCCCAGCTTTTCTAGGTCATCTCGCATGATCATGTGTACCTGAAAAGGTTTTCAAATCCCACACCGTGAGTCGAGGCTCAATAGGAAACAGACTAGCATGACGTAAAAGCAGAACAAGCTTTCACAAATGTAATAATAATATTTCAGCTCGCACAAGCCTCAAGTACAGTTTTGTGCCAACCACAATAATTCACATGCAACACATGCATCTTTATGGGCTCTCACCGTAGGACTAAAATTTGCCCCTTATTATGTAAATCTTCACAAGCTTTCACCGCAGAACGAATAATCACCCCTCATTATGCATGAGTCGATCGAGTTTTCATGCACATAACCATGTACAAACATTAAAAACATATTTCAACGCCATCCATCTAACCATAGAGACCAACCAACGTAAAAGGTTCAACCCTAAGGGTTAACTCTAAACCTCCAAAATTAGGTTTTAGCAAACATCTACATAAATTCTTTTAGTTTTCAAAACTCCTCTTTTCGAAAATAACATGAACACATACATCTCCCAAAGTCGTAATAAATCATAAAAGCACACAACATACTTTTTAGCCACCCAAACATGGCTTAAACACGAGATTCAATATTTAATGCATTTTAAAACGGTTAAAAGGCATAAAACTCGACGTAACACTCCTTTAAGACAAAATAGTCTAGGATCCTATCTCAGTGAGTTAAAACTCGAAGCTTTAAACTCTGGCGAGAAACCAAAGTCGCCAAAACACGATTCCGTTCAGATGAATGCAAAGCCCAAGGTGAAGAGATCAAGGATCGACTACCCGAACACCAAGATCCGAACCCGAACCAAGCCTAAAGCTAGAGAAAAGCTAGAGGTTTTGAGAGTTCTTGGTGGAGAGAGAGAGAAAAAAAAACTTGTAAATGAAGTTTTAATTCAAAAAACCAAGGCATGGGCTGTCACATAAATATCTCACGCCCGACTGTTCACTCGAGCGAACAGAGCTGCGCTCAAGCGGTCCCCCACCAACCCAACTCTCAGCTTCCTACTCGCTTGGGCAAACATAGATCCTCTTGAGCGGCTCCACTCCCAGCCACCAGTCTGCTCGAGCGAATAGAGCACCGCTAGAGCAGTCATTACTGGGTGAAAACTCAAACAAAAGAAGTAGGACCAACCTCGCGCATGCATGGCACATATAAAAACATGATATTCTATAACGATTAAAGCAATAACCAACACATCATATAAACGTTATGAAAATAAAACAAAATCAAGTCTCACAACTCTCCCCCCTTAAAGGAATTTTGCCCCTAAAATTGGCTGCAAGGTCACAAAGCAAACAACTCTGAATATCTAGCACGAACATCAGACTCAAGCTCCCACATCGCTTCCTTGACTCCGTGATAAAGCCACAGAACCTTGACATAAGTAATGGTCCTCACTCTCAACACTTGCTCCTTAGTGTCCACGATCTTCACGGGTCGCTTCTCATAAGTAACATCATCATCAACTCGTAACTCAGCCCAATCTAACACATGTGACGGATAAGGCTCGTACTTTTGAAGCATGAAAATATGAAACACGTTGTGCACAGATGCCAATTGGGGAGGTAAAGCTCGACGGTATGCCACCTCTCCAATCCTCTCAAGGATCTTGAATGGTCCAATAAAACGCAGTGATAACTTCTTGCTACGGCCAAATCTCATTAAATCTCGACGTAACGACACTTTCAGAAACACGTGATCCCCACCTCAAACTCCAAAGGCCTTCTCCTCTTATCAGCGTAGTTCTTTTAACGACTCTGGGCTGTCATCAAACATTGGTGAATCATTGACATCTTCTCCGTCGTTTCCTGCACCAAGTCGGGTCCCAAAACTACTGCCTCTCCAACCTTGGTCCAACACACTAGAGATTTACATGGCCTACCATACAAAGTCTCAAAAGGTGCCATCGCAATACTGGACTGATAACTGTTGTTATACGCAAACTTTGCCAATGGTAGGTGATCCTCCTAAGAATCCCGAAAATCAAGCACACAAGCTCTCAACATATCCTTCAAGATCTATAAAGTACGCTCGGACTGACCGTCTGTTTGAGGATGAAAACCAGTGTTAAACCACAGATCTGTCCCAAATGCTACCTGAAGACTCTGCCAAAAGTGAGGTAAAGCACGGATCTCGGTCCAAAATAATAGATACAGGCACCCCATGTAACCGAACAATCTCATTGACGTATACTCCGCTCAACTTGTTAACTTGTCCATAGAGTCCTTCACCCGAATAGGAAGAAAATGCACAAACATCGTCAGTCTATTAACCACAACCCAGACAGTGTCGTGCCTTTTAGGTGATCTGGGAAGTCCTGATACAAAATTCATTGTGATATTCTCCCACTTCCACTCCGATACAGACAACGACTGAAGCAATTATGCTGGCCTCTGATGTTCTGCCTTCACTTGCTGACAAGTGAGGCATCGAGCGACAAATTGAACCACATCCCTCTTCATTCCCTTCCACGAGAACTGATGGCGCAAATCGTGATACATCTTGGTACCTCTCGGGTGTACTGTAAGATGAGAATGGTAAAAATTATGTAACACATCACTCCTGCACAATTCTAGCTTAAACACTCTCCCAGCAAACCATAAACTCTAATTCGGACTCACAACCCATCCCGTAGTGTCATTCCCGCTAGCAACACAATCCCGTAGCATCTGAACTTCCTGATCTGTCTATTGAGCCTCTAGAACACGGGCAACCAATGTTGGTTTCAAAGCCACAAAGAGCAATGTCACACCATCTCCGTCTCTCTAATATGTAAATCAAACTCGCTGATCTCCCCAAGCATGTCCCACTCTCGTATTGAAACAAAAGCTAGCGCACCATGAGGTATTCTACTTAGAGCATTGGCCACAACATTAGCTTTCCTAGGATGAAACTACAAATCAAAATCGTAGTCTTCCAAGAACTCCATCCACCGTCACTGGCGTAGATTTAAGTCCTTCTGAGAAAACAAATATTTTAAACTCTTCTGATCAGAGAAAACCTCAAAATGCTCACCATAAAGATAATACTGCCAGGTCTTCAAGGCAAAACCACGGCTGCTAATTCCAAATCTTGTGTCGGGTAATTCTTTTCATGAGTCTTCAACTACCGAGATCCATAAGCTGCAACTTTACCCTCCTGCATCAAGACACAACCTAAACCATCATGTGAAGCATCACAATAGACTATATAACCCAAACCTCGTTCTAGAATAATTAACACTGGTGCAGTCGTCAATCTCTTCTTCAGTTCTTGAAATGCTATCTCACATGCCTCACTCCATGTAAACTTGACTCCCTTCTGTGTAAAGCGAGTCATTAGCGCGGCAATTCTAAAAAAATCCTTCACGAATCATCAGTAATAGCCAGCCAAACCCAGCAAAATACGAATCTCAAACACATTCTTCGGTTATTCCCAATCCATCACTGCATCAGTCTTCAAAGAATCCACAAGCACTCCCTCGTCCAACACCACGTGTCTAAGAAACTTTACCTCGAACATCCAGAATTCACACTTCCCATATTTCGTATATAATCGATGCTCCCTCAAAAGATGTAAAGCAATATAGATATGCTCTTCATGTGCCTCTCGCGAAGGTGAGTAGATAAGAATATCATCTACGAACACAACTACAAAACTATTCAGATACGAGTGGAATATGTGGTTCACAAAGTCCATGAAAGTCGCAAGAGCGTTCGTCAGACCGAACGGCATAACCAAAAACTCATAGTGACCATAACGAGTCTAGAAGGCGATCTTTGCTATGTCCTCGTCCTTGATTCTCAACTGGTGATAGCCTGACCTCAAGTCAATCTTCAAAAAATAACTCGAACCCTTTAGTTGGTCAAACAAATCATCAATCCTTGGCAAAGGATACTTGTTTTTCACCGTTACTTGATTAAACTTCTGGTAGTCAATACACAATCTCAAGAACAAATCCTTCTTTTCAGCAAATAAAGTCAGAGCTCCTCACGATGACGTACCCGGATGTACAAACCCCTTATTAAAAAACTCTTGAAGTTGTACCTTTAGCCCTCGCAACTCAGCCAGTGCAAAACGATAAGATGGCATCAAAATAGGAGCAGTTCCCAAAATAAGATCGATAGAAAACGCTACCTCACGACTTGGCGGTAACTTAAATAGATCGTCTAGAAAGACATCTAGATAGTCACAAACCATAGGGGAAACCCTCCTCGAACCTTAATCGCTTCATCTAACACGAGGGCAGAAAAGAGGAAACTTAGGTTTCCTCAGTTTTGCATAAGACTGGGCATAGACACCAAACCCTCGTCCCGATCGCCCACAAAACAAAACAATCACCTTCAGGCATACAAATCGATACCCTCCATCTATCACATTCGATATAGGCACGATAGGCGGTTAGCCAATCCATCCTTAGGACGACGTCAAACAGGGTCATGTCGAGAATGATAAAATCAAACTCTAGACAGCGGCCAGCGACCTCTAACTCACAGGACCTATAAACCCGTCCCAATACCGTATTCCCACCGATTGGGGTCTCTACACATAGCGTATTGCCCAATGAGTCCATCTCCAACCCCAAAACAGATGCAAAAGCAGAGGAAATAAAAGAATACAATGCTCCCGTGTCGATAAGAACACTGGCCCATGATCTGTACACTAAGAGAGTACCTCTGATTTTTGAGGTAGTAGCTGCATCATCATGCACAACTGGTGCCTTAGTGGAGCTGGGATCTACAAGGGCATACACTCGGCCCTGTGGTGCTCTAGTCTATCCACCATAACCTGGGACTACTGACTGTCATACTGACTGGGCTGAGATACCCCCGTCTGTCACCCTCGAAGTTTGTACTGCTTGCTATTGCTCCTGGTAAGTCTGTCGACCTTGCACGGGCTAAACTACTGGTGCACCCGCCATGCTCGGGACACTACCTCCCTAAGGGTAGTTCTGACTATTGTGCAAAGGCTAGCCACACCCATAACAAACTGGCGGCTCCCTCCCCTACGACTGAACTGGTATCGATCCTTCAGACTGCCTTGGCTATGAGTAGTCCGACGCACGATACCCTGGCTGCCTGTACCAGAAGCAGATGAGCTCCCTCTGCTCTAGCCTCCCAAATGATGCCACTAAAGGTGCTGGTGCAAAGAACTGCTGTCGTGACCCAGATGGATGAAAACTAGGGCCAAATGACCTCTGCCTCTTATTGGAGCGCCAACCTAACTGTGCCTCTACTCCACCCTACGGTGCCTTAACTTCCCTAGATCTACGAGTTTCATTCAAAGAGTTCTCATTCATAGCTGTCGACTCTACCAACTCTGTAAAAACACGCAGCCCCAATCTTGCCACCTGCTCTCTGATCGCAGGCCTCAAACCCCTCTCAAACTTTCTCGAACGAAGCTCATTAGTAGCCACCAATTCCTGTGCGAAGCGGGACAAACTGGTAAATCTGGCCTCGTACTACACGATACTCATAATCCCCTGAGTAAGAGAATAGAACTCTTCCTTATATATATCTTTTAAAGATGTGAGAAAGTATTTCTCCAAAAGTACCCTCGTAAAAGCTGCCCACGTGCCCTCCACGGTATTCCTGGCATATTTTCACCACTCATGGGGTTCACCTCTCAGCTGAAATGCAGCAAAAGTAACCCTTAAATCTTCCTCAACTATCTGCAGTGTATCCAGAATTTGGGTCACTAGTTCCAATCATTCTGTAGCTACTGTGGGATCGAAATTCCCAGTGAAGGTAGGAGGATCAAGATGCCAAAACCCTCGCATCGCAATAGTCACCCTTAGCTCAAGCACTCTCTCTCTCTCTCTCTCTCTCTCTGTACATGCAACTGGAGAAAT